>JAPMAG010002080.1:500-11544 GCA_036584685.1 Rhyacophila sp. Rhy_31_5
ACGGTAGAGTTATGGGACGCCATGCTGATTTGGGAGGATGCAAGAAGACTGGCCAGAAACAGGGAGTCATGGAGGCAACATGTGATGTCCATATGCTTCGATTAAGAGATGTGACATTGTTTAATAAGATGAAGAATATATTATTCTAGCAACATCGAAACAACTTTAAACAGCCATAGTGAAAAAGTGCCATTTTTGACAAAGTGTAGTTTCCTTTCCAGGTACAGATATATTCACTGTGTTTAGGCAAATATGGTTAACCCTCATTTTTTGAAAAGTGTTTTTATTTAAAAATCATAATTTACACAACTAAATACATGTGTTAACAAAAAGATGCCAAATTATTATTGAAATTCATCGTTAGATATTGAAAAAATAATAACCTACAAAGTTTGTGTGCAAGAGAAAATAATAATTAACCTTCAATTTTATTGATTTTATTTTAATAACATTTTTGCTTATCATATCAGGAAAATTAAACACCAATTTATTGGTCATCATGGACTTCAAACTTGTGTTAATATGACTTGACACGTTTTTGTGACTCCTGTAAAATTTGTTCCGTGAGGGTTATTCCCTTTTACCTAAACACGGCCAAAATACTTTTGAAAGAAATATTATGGTTCTATTTTGCTTAGAAATTCACACGCTTGCCGGGTTGCGTCATTACGCCTGGGACAAAAAAGGTTAACATTTGTTGATATTTCACACAAAAACATTGGTGAGCTTTTCTTTTGAATTTATCTTATGTCACGAAGTTCTTTAATTAAGAAAAAGTATTTTAAAACAATATTTAATCAGTTACTGAACTCGTTTTTTTTTTAAACCATATCCGCTCCGAAACGAAGCATATGGATCTTCACAACGTGAAGATTTTTTTGACAGTTTAAACTGAACTCTACCGATAGGTTATTGATAGTTTTAATTTAGCTTCATAGTTTCCTTTCTGGTTAATCTAAGCACTCTTAATATGTATTGAGACATAATGAAGATTAAAAACAGTAAATATTTAATATTTTTCTGGCAATCAACAAATAATATGTAAGCAAAGAACGAATTTCATTATGCTTTCTGATTTAAAATTCGTTTTATCAACCACTTGATAATATTTTATGCGTAACACATTACAGCGGTATGCCGAAATTGATTTTCAATTCACGACATACTTCTCAGCTAATGTAAATTTTGCCTTCATAAAACATTTCATTGTGAAGCAGGGCCAAGTAGGCATTCTTAGCTGACAGGATTTATTATTAAGCGCATGAGTACCCGTATCAATTATTTATGCGACCTCGGATTGTAACTTCGGCTTAGGCATTACTGCCAAAAGGCAAGGTAAATGTATTACCAGTTTTTTGTTGAGGAAAGGTTTTCATAAAAAAAATCGGCTCAGAAATTGACCCTATTAAAGTTTCGATATTTATATAGGCTCGACGGTGAAACAATGTTATGATTAATGCCAGCAGAGAGTGTCATAGTTTCCTAGAAGGTAAACGTTGAAGGGTTTTGTTGAAAATTTTGCATTTTATACGCTATCGGAAAATATTTCAAACTTTTTGTAAAGTTTGTTTTTACGATATTTTTATACTCAGCAGTAAATATTTCGACCCTGTTTAGCTAAAAAAGCACAATCCTCAGTTTTTTGAAAAGTACTTTTATTTGAGAATCATAATGTACACAACTAAATACACGTTCTGTTAAAAGGAATCAAGCCAAAAATGGCGAATCATTACCGAAATTCAGCTTTAGATTTCGAAAACAGGACGATCTACTAAGTTTGTATGGAAAGGAAAAAAGCATTAAACATCTGTTTTAATGATTTTTCTTCAACAACGTTCTAAATTATCAGAACGAAAAAATGAAACACCAATTTATTCGTCATCATACACTTCAAGCTTGTGCTAATGTGACTTTGATTAAAAATCATTAAAATACGTTTTTGTGCCTCCTGTAAAATTTGTTCTGAGAAAGTCTCCCTTTTAACCTAAACACGGTTGATATTAATCTAGTTTGTGATAATAAAAGTTTTCACCTAAAGAGAATACTGATATATATTTTATTGCATATTTTCCAAAAGATCAGCTAAATTGGACTAATTTATCAAGTGTTCGATAAAATTGAATAATATACAGCGTACGGCAGAACGGATAAAATGCTTTAGAAAGGTAAATTTTGGGCGATAGAGTGGAAAACAAGTGCACGTTGTCTCCCTCTGTTCTGCCAGTGACTCGATTTTAGTAGCTAACATTGTTTGGATTGAAGAATATCGGAGCTTTTACCGTGCGCGTGTATTTTGAAAACAACCGATTTATGATCGCAACGCAAAGACCCTTTCAGCAACGGTTTAATATTTCAAGTGAACAATGCCGTCCCTAATGCAAAAACACGACTTGATCATTTATAATTTCTCTCTTTGAGAATATTTCATGGAAAAGGTTTATTAATTTCGCCGTCACACCTCACCAAAGCTAAGGAACTAGATTTTGAAGAAGTTAACCCCATACCTCACGATATGTTTGAACACGTTGTACAAAACTTCAGAAATCGTCTCTAACAGTGTGTTGTCATTAACTGCCGTCATCTTGAGAACATTATTTTCCGAACTTAATTATTATAAATGACATGTATTACTAATTTCGAAAATTAAAACATTTTTTTCTTAAATACGTCCATTAGTTTTTATAACTCTTCAAAACTGCTTAATTGGATCTGCTGCTTCTTGTATTTAAAATAAAATAATGCCAGGTTTACATATTCATCTTTACGAGTTTTTAATTTTAAAAAATACTAACTGATTTCATATCGAACGTGTTTAGGTAAAAGGGATTAACCCTAACAGAATAAGTTTTACAGGAGACACAAAAAACGTTTTTTTATGATTTTTAGTCCAAGCCACATTAACACTAGCTTGAAGTGCATGATGCGCAAAAAATATTGTTTTTTTCTTGATATAATAATCAAAAAAAAAATATTTAAGAATTTAAGTCATTATAATTGAAGGTTGATGCTTTTTTTCTTTTCACAAAAACTTGGTAGTTCTTTTTTTTCAAAATCTAAAGCTGAATTTCAATAATGATTTGGCATTTTTGGCTTAATTCCTTTTGACAGAACGTGTATTTAATTATGTACATTGTTTTATGATTCTCAAATAAAAGTGCTTTTTAAAAAAACTGAGGGTTAATCCTTTTGTCTGAACAGAGTCGATATATCGTCCAGTTCATAAGTCAGATATCTCAAAATAATTAGTTTTGAGGTATTGACAAAAACAATATTCTAATGGTCACCATAAATCAAATATTATTTATAGACGATGATAAAACTTTGAAGTTATAGTCATACAAAAATAACGCCAGATGCTGTGTCCGGTTCATTAGTAAGACATTTAAAAAAATAGTAATGAACCAGAGAACATTCAAATTTCGATTAATTCTTTACTAGTATGTTGAAATTCTCTTTTTTTGTAACAAATATTGTAACAAATAGAATGTTACAATATTTTCAACTGATACCAAATATTTTAAGTGAGCCTTATTTATATATTTTATTATTTTTTTATATTTACAGACAATAATTTTAGAAAAGAGTAATACTCGTACAAAATTATTCCTTAAAGAAAAACCATACACTTTGCTTTGAGTAAATAATTAACAAATACAAATTAATTTACCTAACTATACAATTAAATACTGAATATATACAATATAAATCAGCTTACTGTTGAATCAAAGTACGTTCTCTATAAATTTATAATATCGTAGTTAATTTCTAGGATTTTCTGTTAGCATAACTTCATTACTTTAGTGCTATTCAAATATCGTGAAATATTGATTGCGAGTTGCCACAAAGCGAGCGATGGATCGATTGACGAAGAAAATACATAACTACACAGCGTAGTGAAACGACATTCAAGCAACTTTGAAAGTTTCACTTTTGGCTCCCAATACTCCTTAGCATGTCAACTTATTTTGAATTACGAGTATATTAAGTTTTCTTGTAATATTTTCTTGTAAGACTAAATAATTTATTAGACTATTAAAAATATTTATTACTTTAAAAGACCGGTAAACATCGAATATTTAAATATACTAAGTGATTTATCGTCAATAAAATTACCCTTCTATGATCCGAAACAAAGTTGCTACTTACCGATACTGTGAGTTCGTCTTTGAACGTAATTTATTCTATACTGTCAATTGAAATTTATGTTGTCTAATTACGAAAAAAAAATAGTTTTAAATCTGCACATTGCTGTATAAATTTATAAACTGATTTTAAATCTTAACCTAGTAAATTTGTTTAAGGTTGTGAGCCATGCCCAGATGCTGTTCATATAAATAATACAAGCCTACTCGCTCGACTTTGAGATTATTTTTTCAACAAGGCAACAGTGAAATCGGGAGCTTGTGGTTATTAGGGCGCAACTACAAAAATCGTTGTTTTGAGTTAAATACTTAACCGATATTCAAAAATAAATACTCTATTAGTGACATGAAACTCATCCGATAAGTGGTTACCCGAATAAATTTAAGTGAAACTGTAAATAAAATTAAACGCTTAAAGATGAAAGTATGATTATTTTTTTAAATCTTTTTTGTTCTAAGTAAATCTCAAAACTGTGTTTTTGTAATTTCTTTCACGCTTTTGACCCTAAGCCCTCAAAATAGTTTATATTTGATTTATCTCTCATGGAAACATTCGTTATGAACATGGTGACATAACTTTTATTTGCATTTTTCTATATTATTGATACAAATTGATTTTTTTTAAACTTTTGCCGATAGCTAACCAGATGTCATTAATGTAGCAAGCACTACTGAAGTTAAATTATTTTATGATAACGTTACAAACTAAGTCACACATTTCTTATACTCTTCTTTTATTCGGTTTTGGGAATTACTATCGAATTAAATATATATATTTGTATTACTCGAGAAATATAAATACATACCTGTATTTTTTTCCAATCCGCTCCGAAACAAAGCAGGTTCGATTTTTGGTTGAAAATGCACACTTGCCGAGTTGTGGCATCATGTATGGTAGAGAAAAGTGAAATATCACGCACGGTCACTTAGAGTATTGACATCACTATCATATAGCTAAGTCATGCAATGTATAAATGCTCAGCCCAATAAGAGCCCATAAATCTTAATATACCACTAATGCTTTCAAGAGTCATATTAAAAATTTGCATGAAGTTCAAACACGAAAGAGGCGCTAAAACAACATGAAAAAACTTGTTTAAATTTTTCCAAAAATGTGATTTAAACCTGTCAAATCTGTTAAGAACAATCTTCAAATTGTAAAGATATGCTTTGTTTCAGAGCATACATGCTTTAAATGAAAAAAAGATCATTTAGAAATTTTTGTAAATCACTGAATGGGTATATTTTTTACAATACGTTACACATAGTTTAATTGAAAGTAAAGTCAATCTCTACAATCAACTATATTTTTTAAAAAGAATCATTAATGTCTCACCTTTTTTTATCTACTTTAGTTTTATCTACCTTTTTATCTACATAGATACAGAACAATTTTTAAAATGTAAAAATAGTATTTGATTACAAGATTACAAGAAAGCATGACTTATTTTTATTCTTATTCTGTTATGTTACCTTTTTTCATTATTATAGATTTTTTTTATATAAAATTTACAATGTCAATTCTAAAGATTTCAACAAAAAAACTTTAGGTTTCTATTTCATTATTTTTTTCATCCTTTCAATATTAATTCCATAAAGAAATATTTATCTACCGCTGCCTAAAAAACCAACAATCTGAACTTATTGTGTAAAAATGTACGATACGTTTGTTGAGACTATCTTATTTTTTATTTTCAAGGATAGTTACTCTCCGGGGATTTTTGTCCAGGAGTAATTTTTACAGTGCCACTAAACCGGTTACGTATAACATAGAAGTATAATTATTGTACAACATTACTAGAATAGAAAAGTGTGAAGAATCGTAAAATATTTTCTTATACATATTTATCAATACACGAGTATATAAAATTATTCAAGATAGTATATACTTGTATTTCGTATATATATTTAATCATGTCCACTCTGAAAAGATTGTTTTAACAATTATTTTTGAGTAAATATATATAACATCTTAAACTTTCGAAATATATTATTCACAAATATAAACAAAAAAAAAACTAAATAAATATGTTTGAAGTCACTCTCATTAGACTCGTGCATTGGTTCACAACCATTTTCTGGCCGAAAAAATATTACTTATCGTCCTATTATAAAAAAAAACACACCGATCGTTGTCCTCGAAATCAATAATTTAACACGGGGGTGGCCAATCCATGGCGCATTGGGTGATGATAAGTGGCGCATTGCATCCTTGTGCCTACAATATATATACATTATTATTAATTCCAGCCATGAATGTAAGAGAGTAGAAAGGTGTTTGTAAGTAAAAGGTTGGCTACCACTGATGTAACCCATAGCGTTCTTGCAAGTATTACCCAGAGGGATGGCAGTTAGTCCTTAATGTCCTCTAAATTTGCCTTGGATCAAAAACGCATCCTTAGACATATTTCTTCAACGTCCAATGGTGGTTGGTACCGATTCCGTTGGGAACCACTGGAGTAGTGCAAGGTTTCTTAACTCTTTGGCATAAATGCGCCTAATGAAAAAGTAACGAAAAATCTCCAAATTTAATCATGATCGTATTGCTTAATAATATTTGTTATTTATTGTAATCCCAATATGAATATGTACGAACCTTGACGATTTTTTTACAATTGGGATTATCGACTTACAGGCATAACGTTGAGAAGTTAGTAAGTGAAATGCAATGTCAAAGTTTGCACTAATTGTCTTTTGTTATTTTAAATATATATTGGTGTTCATTTGTGCATGATTCTATCGTAAATTAAAATAAATGTTACTTTCCAATTTACAGTAATAAACAAATATATACTATTTAAATCTTGTTCTTTAAACATCCGGTGTGCGCCCGCCATTCTTCATTATTTCAAATCTCAAATACGCTTGCAACGGCAATAAGGTTAAGAACCCTTGGATTAGTGGATAGCTCATTCACTTAGTAGACGGAAGTCGCAGGTTGTCAAGGTGCACGCAGCTTGCCGCAAAAAAATCAAATATGTATTTATGTGCCATTCCAGCTTGAAAATATATCTTAAATGGTTGATATAGTAACTGATAACTATTACATGTAAAAAACAAACAATTTCTATCTTGGAGCGGACATCGAATGACATAAATAGGATTATATATTTTATCTCTTTTGTTCCAGTTTTGGGCTGCTTATGTTCCTTGTGCCGCTCAACATCGTGATGCAGTGCAACTAGTATTGGAGCAAATAGATGTCGTACGGAGGCTTACTGAGCGTTATCATCCTGAATTAGTGCTTTGTACATCGCCAAAGGGTAAGTTTATTATAACCAGAAGGCTCTTTTCTGTTTTAGCTGCTCTCATCTACCCCCATTTCATCATTTTAATGTGAAGTTCAATTTGTTTACAGTATTAGAAAAAAGGTGAAATCAAAGATGAAATAAAATTAATTATTACATAATGAAACTTGCATAAATTTGAATATTGTAAAGGTGACACCGATTGAATGAATTTGGTGAGAGTCAGATTCCGAGCGAGCATGAATCATTCGTCTACGAGAACACGGTTAATACAGACATACGAGTATATGTGCGTTTCCATTATTTCAATTATTCGAAAACCTGATAATACTATATGTAATAAAAGCAAACATACGTATACTCAAGTATTATTTCTATAATTTGACCTTCTTATTTTTTATTTTAACCATATCTACTTCAAAACGAAGCATATGGATATTCAAAACGTGAAAATTGTTTTGCCAGATTTTTTACGAGTAATAATTGTTGGATTTTAGCTCTATCAGTTTTGTTCATGTTCTGGTTTCAAATGCGCATGAAAAAAATTGTAGTATTTTTGCCAGCTACGGGATCTTACTCCCAAACTTTCGGCATGTGAGTCAGATACGCTATAGCGTGAATTTTTAGAAAATAACACATATTGTAATGAAAAAAGTAAAGTTGTTTTATTTGCTATCTCTTTTGTAAGTTATTTTTTTAAACTCGTATAATTATATAATTAACATTATTTTCAATCAATTCTG
This sequence comes from Rhyacophila sp. Rhy_31_5, assembly GCA_036584685.1. NCBI lineage: Eukaryota > Metazoa > Arthropoda > Insecta > Trichoptera > Rhyacophilidae > Rhyacophila > Rhyacophila sp. Rhy_31_5. Next base: position 8,634 of record JAPMAG010002080.1, read on the forward strand.
GAATACACTGACAAAAAATGAAAGATATTCTTTGACTATCTGTTTATTTAACTACGAGGGCATATATATATAATCGTAGATATTATGTACCTACATACGTAAATTGTTTAATATGGTCAAAATTTCTGCAACGACAAACTATTATATTATATAAACTATCAAACTTTTTAAATATAAGAGTGAATTGAGTATCAACATATGTAAAAACTTATACAATTTTTGCCAGCTACGGAATTCAAACCCTAGACTCATGGCTTGTGAGTCGGATGCGCTATCCACCAACTTACAAGGGCGACAAACCTTCGATATCGACCGAATCGACCACCTTACAATATATAAAATGAAAGTAAACAATCGACTTTCTTTGGGTATTGTTGTAAATTGCAATTACAATGCATTTTTGTTAAATAACTCAAATATTTTATTTACAAGTTTTCATTTAAAAGTTGTTTATTTTTTTTATAAAACATGATAAAAACTCTCCGTATAATTTTTGAAGATTCTAAGCTTAAGAAAAATTTAAATATTATGGTGTGTATATTAAAAGTAATACTGAAATGTTTTCCTCTATCGTTAGTGATATTGTTACACAAAGAAGTTAACTGAACAACAACTCTGTCAATTATGAACTAACCTCACATTATGATTGTCCTTAGTCCTAAGCAATCAACGCGATATCGTGTTTTGATAACATTCAAGTATACTCGTATAGAATATGGCTTAATAAATAGGAAACGATTTTAAATCTTGATCAATTTGAATCCGTTCAATACGTTAAGTTAAATAAAAGTTCATTTGTTCATTAATATATTTGAATATAACAGTATTTTTATCAAGTTTATATACTCAAAATCTTCAATTTAAAAACAAAAACAATCATTTTCTAAAAAATTGCCAAACAATCTTTATCATTTGTAAATTTATATATGAAGACACGAAATAAAATAGGCACTAAGTATCAAAAAGCTGAATCTGTGATGAAAGGATATTAATGAATAATTATTCGTTTATTTTTTATAGAAGCACTATTTCATTAGGTTCTCATTGGATAAACATACAATCTAAAAATCATATTTTTAAACCTAAAATCAGTTGAAACCAAATAGTAATTAGTGCTAATTTAAAAAATATATGTACTGGTTCTTACACCCGAGTCCATCTTTGAATATCCATAAAAGACTAATATTTTTTTAGCACTTGAATTTGAATTTAGGGTATTGGCGGTGGCAAATAGAATATTTCTGTAAACTTACTTTTTTTCTTCTATTTTTTGTTACTTGGTGCCTGTTTTATTTTGTGTATTTACTTGTATGTATTATTTTTGTGTACAATAAATTGATAATCTCGAATATAAAGATATATTTAGTAAATAAAGAATATTTGAATGTATTAAAAGTATGTAGACAAAAAGAAATGAAAAGACAATGGTTTATCGTTGGGAAAACAATGAGAGAACATTCAAATAAAATCAGAGTATAATAATAAAAGAAAATGAATAAGATTATTTAAAGTACTTTTTGAAGTATATAATCTTTTTATCTGGTTTTATTTACAATTCTATGACAATGATTCAAAACTTAAATAAAATAATTAAGTTCAATAAAATAGTACTCAAATGAATTCATTCCGCGAATGATATTATTATAAATACTTACGAATTGGCATAGTAATAAATGTTTACTTGTAGCGTACTTAATACAATTATTATTCAAAATAAGTTTTCTGAGTTTGTAAAAGAAAAAAAAAAACAATTTTCCATCTGCCGAAACTTGAAACAATATTAAATTATTTTCTGATTAAAAACGCTGTACACAATAAATAATAGTCCTTTGAGAAAACTTTTTTCTTCGCAAAATGAATTGAACATTCAATTAAACCATGATTCCAAAAAAAAAGTTTAAACAACGAGATGCTAAGAACCTCCTTCTGAAAGCTCGACGACTTCTTAACGACGTCATAAATTCAAGTTTCTCCAATTATGCAAAAACAATGCAAATCAAATTGTGAGGCTAATATAAACGGTTGGAGTTCTTGGAATGCTTGCAATGACAAACGTAGCCTTTCTACTGTTATAAGTAGAGCTTTTAATTATATTCTTGATTGTAGTATTGAGTTTTATCACGAACTAAGTTATTATTTGGAAAAACTTTGTAACTATTATATCCCACTTAAAAAAACATAATTTTATTTTAATAGAGTATCTATGAAGTTTTAAATATAACTTGTAATTAAAAATCACACTTATTTTAAACTGTTTTTACATAACTTTATATTTGACATCAAGCCTTAAACAGCCTCAAATTCATTTGAGTCTCTCGTATCTCATTATTATACTTTCATATATTTTTGATATTCCTATCATAAAATAAAACTTTTAGCTACTCATTAATTATATGACGGGTGTATTTCCAAAGTAAACTTATTCCACTTCAACAAATCGTGGCAAATGCCAAATAACTGTTTCTGGTGTCAATATTACAAGTACATATTTTTTTGTTTTATATATTTGTAGTGTTAAGTTTGCAATTTTAAATAGTTTTACCAAATACCCACACCGTAAGCAGTTTTAAAGCACATACCAGAAATTTATTCAACTGGACTTTAGATTTTTTAACCATATCCGCTCCGAAAGAAAGCATATAATTATTACTATAATTTGGCGCTACGATTCATTCAGGTACATGGCTGACTGCACAACCTCCCTCCAGGTCTCTCTGTCTTTAGATTTCTCTCTCCAGTCATTTACACTCAAAATTTTTGCGTATCTAGTTACGTTATCCACCCATCTCATTTTGGTGCGGCCGAGGGATCGAGTGCCTACTGGAGTTCCTTCAAACACTTTCTTGAGATTCGTCGCACCTTACAACATGACCTGCCCATCTGAGTCTTCTTGCCCTCAAGACATTCACTA
>JAPMAG010002081.1:0-11544 GCA_036584685.1 Rhyacophila sp. Rhy_31_5
CCGTGTCCGGTTAAGAACTGAGAAGTCCAATGGTCTGGAGTCAGTTTGATTATCTCCATGCGCCATCTAATATCTGGAAAAAATAAGTATGTTTACCTGCCCTTGGATGAAGCGCTCTACTGTTCCTGCCATACAGTGAGTGCAGTTTCATACGCAAGTGATCGCGCGAAAAGTGAAGTATATCAGCAAAACATGAGAGGAAACGAAAAAGATAGCCAGCGACAAACACTCGTAAAAATAATTTATAGTGTTCATATGGTCCGCTTTAGGTGCGTTATGCGGTATACGAAGATATTATTATTACATTTTTTAATAGTTAACCCGTTCTTTACTCTGCTAAAAAATACGTTTACTGACATTCTGTAACAAAGCGTTATCGTACGAAATTTGCCAATTTTTGGCATTTTAAAAGCAAAGTGATCGCTTCAAAAAGTCCAATCTGTTTTTAAATATTGGATTTTCATCATTTTTTTGTGGTTTGAAATTGAAATTAACATATAGTCAAATAATTTAAACATGCACAAATATAAGAATAAACACGCACATTGGCCTACACGGTGTTTGGATCTGACTTATTTGGTATAGCTATGATTACATCTGGATACATCGTCATACGTAAGATATTGAAGCAGGGTGGCTGAAAAAGATCGAGATTCATAAATTCATATCTATAAAATACATAAATATATTGTATATATTAAATATTACAAATAAAACTTTTGTATGTATATGGTTAATTATTATTTGGGATACAAATAGAATTAATCAAAGTCAGACAGGCATATAAGGGTATCATTGTAATATTACTTTTTCAAGCTTTTAAAAAGCATTATATATGAAATATATATAAGAATGTTTTTTTTATTTAAAAATTGAAAATAATTCAGATCAATTTATTTGAAAAAGAAAACATTTATAAGACTTGGATTAAGTCAAAAAGTTTCATATCTCTGGTTTAAATATCTTCTTTTCGTTAAAGAAAGAAAACATTTTTTGCGCTATCACTAAATTTTCTTTACTGGTTGAAAAATTTTAATACCTAATTATTGTATCTATAAAGATTTTCTTTTTGTAAATCATGATATCACATTCTATTGTGGTTTTGACTAGTTATTTTATTTTAATAAAAAAACCCTATCTTTCATCATTAGTGTAACGAATGAAGGTTTTATTTTAAATTGATAAAAATGTTTTTTCGTAACAAAAAACTTCTGTTGAGAAATTTGGTAATATTTCAATCTAGATTTTTTTTCTTTTATCACATATTTTCCAACCTTTGTTACTATTAGTAGCTATTTTTACGATAAAATGAACTTTTGATTATTTTTTATATCGTTAGTTAAAAAATAGGTATTTTTTATCAATATCAATTTGAAATTATTCTAAATAAAGTACTAAATATTCTCTAAGTAATCAAGATTTTTATTATACTAAAATAATACCTGAGATGAAAGTGTTGTAAAAGACAAATTGACTTTGATTTATAAAATAAATATAAAATTATGTAGCCACCTAAATTTATAAGCTTTAGATTAACAGTTATTCAATTATGAATGTTTCTTCAAATACATACAAATAAAATATACAACAAAAAATGATAAAATTATCACAAGAAGCATATAAACAAAAAAAGTACTTAATTTTTAAAAATTGAAAAAGCAATATAGTTTTGAAAAATATATAAGTTCATACATATATTATATCAAACACTATTTTTCAACGTAGTCACTTTTCTTCCCGTGCACGTTGTGATTCAAAAGATAAGCTTATTAATATAAATTCAACCATTTTGAATTCATGTCCTTGCGGCATTTGAATTAATATTTGACATACTTTTCCAAGTCTAAATGAATGCGCACTTCACAAACATTACGTTGGTTAGAGACTCGATTAAATATATGTTATTATTCAAAAGCGTTCATAGAAACAACATCAGTTTTGTATGTTTTGAATATATTTTGGTATTTTTTCTTTTAACCACATTCTTTTTAAAATGGAACCTGTGGATATCTATAATGTAAAATTTGATTTTACAGATTATTTATTGTCGATAACTATCACTTCTTAGTATAGCTAATTTGATTTGTGTCTTAGTTCCAAATGCACATCAATCGTGATTAGGCAAAAAGGATTGACCCTCACGGAAACAAACTTTACACAGGCACAACTTTTAATGATTTTTAGTAAAAGTAATTTTAACACAAACTTCCTTTTCCTGATCTGATAAATAAAAAAAGTAATTAAAAGAGTATTATTAAAATTTAAAGTTGTTCTTTCCACATAAACTTAGTGCGTCCTTCTTTTTTAAAAATTTAACAACTGAATTTTGATAATAAATTGGATCTTTTGGCTTAATTTCTTTTGGCAAAACGTGAATTCAGTTGTAAATATTTTTATTTTTAAATAAAACCCCTGAAAATTAAGCTATTTTGACTAAATAGGGACGACATGAAAAACCATTCAGCAATATTCACCAACTACGGGTTTTAAACCCTAATCCTTTGACTCATGAGTCAGATGCGTTATTCACCTACCTATGAAAGCGACCAGTAGTTGTAGAAACAAATGTATAAAACTATGTTATTATTTAAATATTAAGGTTTTTCGCCAAAGATTGGCAGTAAATAATTGTTAAAGTAATTAATTGTTAAAGCAGGGTACAGCATTAAATTACAAAATAAACCTTTACGTTTTAAGGTTTGAATCGTTTAATATATTTTAATTTAAGAGCGATATTATAAATAAACCATTGCTTATTTCATAAATGAGCATTTTTTCTAAGAAATATCAATTTATTTAATATCGTTTTATTCATTTCCAATTAATACTAACACACAGTGTTAATGAAAATAATTTATGTTCGAAATAATATCCAGTTTCTATGTATTTTATGTTTAAAATATTAAAATTGTGGTACATAAAGCAAACAGTGTAATATTTCACGCCTACGCACCATGTTTTCACAATAAAATATGCTGTTAGCAAATAATGAAATAAACAAGGAGCTAAAAAATGTACGCTTGAATTTTGTGTGAGTTTCATAAAAACAATGTGTCATAAAACGTATATTTTTGTACCGAGATCACTACCGTACAATATTATCGTAAAAATGATTCAATATATTTAAAGTGAAGTACACTTAATGAAAAGTTCAGTAAATTATATGGGCTTAGTATAAAATTTTGATGTGACGCACCAATTCCCTGAATTAGTAATATTTTTGTATGTACGAGTACTTTTGGCTCTCAGCTGAAACAGAAAAATGTAAATATTTAGCTATCATATCAATTGATTTAACTTTATACGATACTATAAACATAGAATTGTAAAAAATTAGAAAACATATTTGTACGAGTAAATACTTTCAATAGCCGAATCTTAAAACATCATATTAGGAACAATACAAAATATGCACCTTTTTCATTTATTATTTAAAAATAACAAGCAGTATAAAATCAAAATATCAAGTTTTTCAAAATATTAAAAATTTTAAGACTTTATAACTGATGATACAATACTGAGCACATTTTAAATTATATTAAAATGAGAATGTTTTTACTAATTTCCACAACTTGTATGGATGGCATATTGAGTGTTTTAACAATCATCAATTCATCAATTCAATATGGTTTTATATAACTACGAGTATTATCAAGCTATGTTTATAATTAACATTTCATTATTTGCTTAGATTTTGTACTGTAAATAAAAATCGTTCAAATATTTTTTGCTAAACCTCTATATCTTTTTTTTTCAACCATATCCGCTCTGAAACAAAGCATACGGATCTTTACAATGTGAAAATTGTCCCGAAAGTTTTTGTTTTACGAGAAATAACTGTCAATTATCAGCTCAACCAATTTGGTCCTTGTTTGGTTTCAAATGCACTTGAAAAATCGTGTGCAAATTTCCACTCACCTACAAGAGTGACCTTTATATTTGTTCACCAAGTATTTTTTTCATTGTGTAGTCTCTATTGGAGGTGCTGAGACCTGGTGCTTGGTTCTTTTTTATATCATCTCATTTCATGTATAGTCATATCACTGCTCTCCAATAATTTTCCACAGAATTCTTTTTTTTTTGAAGTTGAGAATACAATTAGTTTGAGACTTTGTAAGGTATTCGATTGTATAGAACAGCACTGTCAGTATGTTAGCATTAAATTTTTGTTCAAGCGATATTTGATTTTTATCAAATACAGCTGTCAGTTACAAACGTTCCCAGACCATATTTCAATATATTGATGAAAAATTGATTTATATGAATATAATAGAAAATCAGGTAATCAAAACTGTAGTACGTTACAATACGTATTGTATTTCTTCAATGAAAACACGAATAATTTTTATTATTTATAAAATTCAACATAAACAGTACGTGTAAAGAAACGACAAAATTTTTAAATTATCGTTAAGAAAGTGTCATTAGTTCAGATCATAAATCCTGGAAACAGTAGATATATATATATGTGTGTGTAGAAATATATTTTGCTTCTTCATGTTTATGTAATTAGTAAGAAATGGACAGATATGCGTATCAAAATCACTGCCTGTGCGATTGGTGTATTGGTGCGTAGTTTACAACAACGAGAAGTTAAAGTGTAATTTAAAAAATGTCTAACACTCAATCTGAATACGTTTTGATGTTTTACACAATAATTTTAAAAACATACGACAATAGATTCATATTTTAGTAGCAAAAAGTTTTTGATACTATTCATATACAAATAAAATGTAGAGAGTTTAGTATTTCAATATATGAATATCTTAAATCTCACATTGATAAAGTATTTATACGTTTTTCTTTTTTTGTTTACAATAATCACGTTGCAATACTACTATATATACTAAATATACAGAAGTATATTTTGAATATTTATATACTTGTGTAATATTATATGCAGGTTATATTTGTAAATTTTTTTTTTCTGATTAATGATCATTGACTTTTTACTTTGGCCTACTTCAATATTAAATACATTTTATAGTTAGTAAACGTGTGTTGAATTAAAAAAATTATTCAAAGAGAAAGTAATGTTTAAGCGTAAATTTTTAATTAAAGATTTTGTTATCAAATATCCCATCAAACTTTATCGGTAATTTAAAAAGATCATGGTATTTTGATTATTTAAATTGCTATCATAGTCAAGTTAATTGCCAAAATAATGGTTGCCATAAAAAGTAACAGCAAAACCAAAAATAACGAGCATATCTTAACTTTACTCTTTAAATAAAAAGGTCAGAGGACTACTAGTGCAAATAAGGTATCTTATTGCCGAAAACCAAACGTCGTTATTCTTCCCCAATTAAGATTTAGTGGTAATAAATTAGTTTCTCTGTGACACGGATACTTGCCTAAGAAATATTACTTAGATTGTAATGTTTCTTTTGAAAGATAAATTATTTATTTTAGATGTTATATACTATTAAAGATATTAAATATTCAATTACACTTACGCTTATATAAAAGAATAATCTTTTATATAAGCGTCCTATAATAATTTAATACAAAAAAAAACTGCGTTTAAATGATATTCTTGTATTTTTATTATATCGAGATATTTATATAGCTATTTTACCAATTAATCATCGGTACAGGAAAATTGTTTAATCTTAAACAGAAGCAAGACAGATATATTATTTTGTGAAAAAATAGCTTTGTGTTGAGAGCTATACAAAAAAAATCCTCGAGCATTTTAAAATGTTTTTTCATGACGATTCCTACTCACCATATCGTGCACAGAGATTATTAACATCTTATTTGTCTAAAAGTTCATTAGGCGAAGTACATATCAAATTAATATTTCATTTTTAAATTTTTATTTAACACATGACGGAAAAACTAAAAATATCGTGTATCCTAAAGCACTTGCATAAAATACAATTTAATAGAAAATAATACAATACAAAATGGATGGAAGGAAACTTTGAATATTTTGATTGTATGAAAATCATATTAAATTTTTAAGTTAATTTATATTTTTTTTAGTTTTGTAATCGTTATTAAAATAATATTGATATATTTTTCGATATATAATATGTTATATGATATATTCATAAAATATCGATACTTTAAAAAATAATCATTTATATTCTGTGAATAGTGCAAACTCGTACGTACGAAGACTTTTTTACATATTCAAATTATTGAAATATAGCTATAGTATATTGACTATATTGCCTTAGAAACTATCACCAGTATATAAACAACAACTTGCCAAAGTTTCATTGCAGTTATCTTAATAGTATATGAGTCTATACGGAACACATATACAGACATTGATTTTCATATAAATAGATTAAAAATGTAACAATATAATATACGTATTTTTTAATCTCAAATTATTTATATCGGTATTTGTTATCATTATACTACCCATAAATTTATGAATGTCGTCCATTGCTTAATAAATTTTACTATTTTCTTATTTAATTATCAAATCAGGAAAATAAAACATCAATTTATTGGTCATCGTGTATTTCTAGTACGTGTTAATATGACTTTGACTAAAAGACATTAAAAAACGTTTTTTGTGCCTCTTAGATATTTTTTATGTGAAGATAAATCTCTTTTGCCTAAACACGGTCGATATATATGCTGTAATCTAAGAAATTATCTATCTGCTTCTATAAAAGTCTGCTTTTATGAGTTGCTTGCAAAAGTTCATACCTGAATTTCACAGGTAATAGAAATAATACCACATGGTGGCTCTATTGTTTATTTTATGATCATGTGGTATACTTCCCAGATGTGGTGGATGGAAAAATTTCCACAGCAGACATGTTGAGTTAAGTTGATTTGTGCATGAGAGAAAATTTTCACATTAAATAAAAGAAAATAACATTTCCGTTGTATAATGGAGATTTCGAAGAAAATGCTGAATAATGGAACTTCAAGAAAAAAATATTTGAGACATTTATTTAGATTGCGTTCATGTTTTTCAAATAGCTAAAAAATATTAAATATACGAGTATATACCACTTTCCGTATGTATTATATAGAGTTTATATCTTTGTTTTTACATATTTTTCAATAATGAATCATTGTGAAAATTTTCAAGATTTTTATTCATTTTTTTATTATACATTTTTACGCATATTTCGTACAGTACTGTTTGTACTTACTTATACTCGTAAGTGTAAATTTAATCCTAAAATTTTCATATTTGTTCATTTTAAATTTATATTTCCATTTTTTGTCATAAAGAAACGAAACTTAAATATATTCAAATTGTGAAAATCATCCAATGATCTTCAGATTTCTTGACGATTAATATTTATGAATTATTAACTCAGCTAATTAAATTTAAATGTTTCTTTATTTTCAATAAAAATTAAATAAATTTGCATAATTTTTACCAACTACGGGGAATCTTCGAATTGACAAGCGTATTTTTACTGACACATAGAAAGAAACAAAGTATAGCACGATAACAAATATTAAATTTATGATAATAATACATTGAAATATAAAAACAAATTGAAATAAAATACCACATTTTAGACGTTATATGAAGCGTCTGGTTACAAAAAGCGATATAAACACATTTTGTTGAAATCAAGAAAAAAATACGGTCGCATTCTCCGCACCACAATTTTATACTAAAGTTGACAATTTTATGTTCTAGAATATAATATGAACTTATGCAAAAAAACTAAAAAGTGAAATTTTCATGCATTGGAATGTTTAAAATCTGGTTGATTCCGCGCGTATTTAAATATTTATTTTATTTTAAGGTTTATCAACATATGAACGTTGGTTTTTTTTCTAATTAAAATATAGAGAACATTGAAAATAAATAATCTTAACATATATAAAAAAAATACCTAAAAACATAAAAATATTGCTGATGATATTATTAGATTATATCGCTTTTTGTAACCAGATGCCTCATATATTCTATTCTAATATATTTTTTTAATTTAAACATAAACTCAATCTCACTTACTTGAAAGATGTTTAATTATTTACATTTATTTAATTATAAAAGTAACTGTTATTCGTATAGAAATATTAGTTATTTTATAATAACGAGTCACATTACGCTTTGTTTTACTCATTATTTATAGAAATATAGAATAGTAAGTGTGCATAATAGATATAAATAATTGGTGAGAATGTAAAATTTAACTTTGAAATAAAATTTTAAAAGTAGTAGTATGTTGTTTTAAACTTTATGTTTTAAAAAAAACTATTTAATAAATATATATGCTATAAGTTTACAACAATACGCAGTCGTACCTAGGTTGAACGCAATAAAAATATTTTCATACTTTTCTAGATAAAATATTTTTAAAGCTTTTGTAGATACTAAAAAGCATTCTAAAGTGTGATAAAACCTCAAGGTGAGCCAGTTTTACATAGAGGTGAATTGTAATATGGTTGTTTTTATTTTGTTTCAGGAAGAAGCCGCAGATAAACGACATGTTTGCGCTACAGAGAGCCCCGCAACTCTTCAAAAAGTCATAAAAAATTGTAAACGACAACCGTCCCCTGTACATTTTTAACATACTAACTCGCTTACTTATAAATCTTTGATAGGCTGGGAGGAAAAATTCAAAGTGATTTTACTCACATAGCACTCGAGGGGTTTGACTGAAAAATCACAACATAATCTGAACTGAACTGAAATAAATTGGAACAAATCCTAATTTTACGTGAGAGTTTTAGCTAGATAACGTATTTTGAATTTATACTCACATAAATGTTGACTGACATCACTAATATACTCGTAAATTCAATCAAATGAATATAAAATCATTTAAAAGATGATACTTTATTAAATTTAATTAATTCTAAATTAAAATAATCCACACAAAACAAACATACATTTAATTCAAAGGGTCATCTTGAAGCCAAAATTTGTCTCATTTGTATCATTGATTTATGATTGTGAAAATCAAAATATGAAGCCTATTATGTGATTGGGAGGCTCTGTTGAGTTCTCAGTGTGATAGTTATGCGTGATATCTTTATAGTACGCGCGATTTATAGTGCATAAGCTACGCAGAGCGGAATTGGAGTCAAAATGGCATTGCTGTATAGAGTGGCGCGGTTGCACGACCGCGCCAATACGCACGTGTTCACATTTGTGGTCACTCGGTCGGTGACGCGAGACCTAGAGCGTGATGTCACCAGCAAAGAGCTCGCCTGTGGTTTCCAGAAATGGGCCATCACGTTTTCCAGGACCGACAAAGTGCTAGGTGAGAAAAATGAATGTATATATATTTATAATTCATTATCACACATACAAATTTCATTGATAATTAAATACAGTTGGTATACTTATTTCTACGACTAAAATCAAAAATAATAAAATTCAAAAAAGTACGCTAAGATTGGCAAAAAACTGTCACAGATTGGATGTTTTTTAATACTTTTAACAGTTAGTCAACATGTTTTTATATATATTTAAATTTTATTTGAATAAGTTTGATGGTAACAAGTTAAAAATATTTTAATAAAGATCAATTGCGCATGTTAGTTGAAAACTTGATTTCTTTGAATATGACTGATTTTGGTTCTAATCGTCTCAAATATGGTCATAGTTTTTTTAAATATACAATTTCTAGAAATAAGTATAATAAAAGTGTTTTTTTTTCAATATATTTGCATTCCACTAATAATTGATTGTAAATGATAATTATCGTGATTATTATATCAAGATTTTTTTACAGCTTATAATGTATGTAAAATAACTCTTTAATAACTTAACAGTAAGTAGTATTTAATAGTTTTTTGCCGTAATTTAATGTAAAAAAATAAACAATTTAAAACTTATTTAATGATTTAGCGTTCAATAAAATGAGAAGAAATAAAACATTTAGGACTCAATTAATAATAACACGGTCTTTAATTTTATTTTTTCACTTATTTACTTTCATTATTATGTTTCATATTTTTGATTATTTAATGAAAATATTTTACTGAGCTAAATTTTTTTTAAATTATTCAAAAACACAATGATTATTTAAGTACAATTAATTTTCACTGATTAGCGGTTATTTATGGGTTAGTTTTATACTACGCTATCCACCCATTCTCATTCTAGGGCCGAATGCCTACTGGAGTTCTTTCAAACATCTTTTTGGGAGTTCTTGATACATTTCACCTTACAAAATAACTTTCCTGTCTGAGTCTAATTGTTTTAAAAACATTCACTATATTGGGGCTAAATTTCTTGCGAAACTCACCATAAATACGGATGCAAAATCTTTATATACTCGTATACAATCTATAATATGACAATTTATATTTTTTAAAAATATGTCAATTTCAAAATCCTGTAGTTAAAATTAATATTGTAACCTTTGAATTTTAAGATGTCACCCTCGTTAGGATAGTGGATAGTGTATACGCCTAGAAACCGGGGGTCACTAGTTCAAGGCACATGTTGGTTGCAAAATTTTAAAAATATTTATTTAGCTGTATTGTAGTATGTGCCCGAAACGGTTGAGCGAATAATTGACAAGTATTATTCGTAAAAAAAAACTGCCGAAACAATCTTTCATATGTTTAATTTTGAATTGGAAATGGTTAAAAAAAATAAATATTAAAACAACCTTTGAAGCTAAAGAAGATGAGCAGATATAATGTAATCTTTAAATGTTTTTTTTTGTTTTAAGGTTAATTAAAAACAATTAAAAGTGAGAATTCATTTGAAAACATATTTAGGTAAAAGGAAGTAATTCTCATAGAAAAAAAATACAGGAGGCACAAACAACGTGTTTTAATGACTTTAGTCAAAGCCACATTAACACAAATTTGAAGTGCATGATGACCGATAAATTAGTGCTTCATTTTCCTGATCTGATAATTAAGAAAGTAATTAAAGAAAAATCAATAAAATTGACGTGTCATATTTTTTTCCTTTACATACAAACTTAGTAGATGGTTTTTTTCTCAAAATCCAATGCTGAATTTCGACAATAATTCGGCATTTTCGGCCTAACTTCTTTTGATAGAATATGTATTTAGTTGTGTACATTGTGATTTTCAAATAAAAGCGCTTTTCAAAAAACTGAGAGTTACGCCCTTTTGCTTAAACAAGGTCGATATCGCTCACATTGTTCATGATCAATATCCATGCATTCATTAAAAATACTATATCATATAAGATTTATTATTATCTAGTTTAGGTTTCAAATAGTAAATCTGTGAATATTTTTTTTTCTAATAATAAATTATTCCTGAAAGGTACTGAATTTGAAAGCTTTTTGTTTAAGTCCCTATTTTAATGGAAGCACGTTATGGTCAATAGTGTTTTATTGTGTGGCAATGAATAGAAAATGAGAAATAAATAACTGTAACTCAATCGCCTTTTATTTTTAATAGCTGATTGTATTGCACTAGTGAATTACTTCTTAAAAAGGGGAAATATATTTATTACATTGCAATATTTTAAGGTTATAAATATAAAAAAGTTTATTGGTTTATCAGTGATTGGATAAAAGTATATATCAGAAATTACTACTGAAAATGTTATTATTATATATTGAGTAGTAAATATATGTTAGAAAACAAATTAATATATATTAAGAGGAG
>JAPMAG010002083.1:0-11537 GCA_036584685.1 Rhyacophila sp. Rhy_31_5
AAATATTTTTTTCTTTTCATTTTATTATTTATTATTAGGCACAAATATTATTTCGAAAAAGTATGATTTGTTAATAATAATAATTGGTCAGTTGAATTTATTTGAGATAATTATGAGGCTTTGTTGATATCTGTTTCAGGTGTCACATAATCATCATGATTTTTTTTTAATATTGCAAAACTTCGATTTGGTTGCATACTATAAATTATTGATTATTTATGTGAAGAAAGGAATGGATAGCAAATAAACATTTGATATATACACAGATTAAAAAGTGTATTACATTCTATTTTTATTTTAAACTTCAATAATTTATAAAGAGTTTTTTGTTAATTTTGTAGCCGTTCGTAGGTTTACTGAAGTGGAAACTCATTTCTTAAAGTATTTATTAAATACTAATTATAACAAGAGAACAAATAAAATATAAGAAAAAATAAACAAAAATATCTCTGTGCCTATCTTCTTAATATAATAAAATCTTTTGAAATGTTGTACATTATATATATTTCACACAGTAATGTTGACACAAGTACATAATGAATGATTTATTTATACAACACAAGTTTCAAAATATTATGTATCTTATAATTGAAGGGGTCAGAAGCATATTAGACTTTTATCACAGATAATTTATTGAGGAAAACATCAATAACTGATAAAAACCCTTGCAAATTAATTTAATAGATGTATAATATATATTAAAACACGTTTGCTACTCAAAAATTAGCTCACAAGACACAGAGTTTTTAAATCTTTACATACATAGATTAAAAAGTCATTTTATTCACAAGAAAATACCTTTGTTTCTGACCCCCTCAATTCTACTAACTTTTTAGTTGTAGATTTATATAAAAATGCAATTGGTATACTCATTCGTGTTATTATATAAAAAAGATATTAAATACTGGTGCAGCTATGGTTTCTTGCCCAAGTGTACAATTAAACAAAAACGGCAGAAATGTTGGATTATGTGAAAATAGTTCTATCCCCAGGGAATGAGACCAAAGATAACACAATATTATAGCTTCAGTGCAGAAGAAAATACACGAACACCCAAACAATAACATATTAAAGCTACGCGTTAGTCGATAGTATAATAGTTATGTTTTAGCTTTATATTCTATACTTACCTTCTATTAGCTTTGTCATAAGATGTTTGAAAACTTTACAAGCATTGTGTTGTCATTTTCCCGTATACTTTAATATTGTCGTTAATACTTCGTATAAACATTAAGTTTTATTGGTTTTTAAAGTGTCAATTTTAACTAATAATTGTTTTTCTTTCATTTCAGGTAATATTTTTTTAATAACGTTTTTACCATTAAAACTCTGTGACATTAAGAGCGCTTTCATACAGCACAGTAAGTAGTTTTACTGTTCTTTAAATATTTACGAATCTTAACTATCTGGAATTGTAGGCTTTTGTACTAAGAATATCGCATTTCAGAGAGAACATTTTATTCAAGAAATAAATATTTCAGTCAGATAAATAAAAACAATAATACGTAGACCATATATTTAGTTCTTTTTCTTCTGATTCATATGGCATTACATCAAATTTCGTAACATGATAAATGTTTTGGTCCTACATTATATGTTCTGTATTTTTCGAGGTTAGGTGGAAGGTTTAAGTTTACCACAGTATTTCGTTTTCTTTTAATTGAATATAAGCATTTGTCTAATGTAAACATTGATTGGTAAAATTATTTATTTTTATTACATATAAATAGTGTTTGAAGCTTAATTTACCATTTTTTTAAATCACGGAATCTGTTTAAAATTGAAACCACTCCACGAACAACGATAATAGATACATTTAAAACAATTTCAATTAAGTATAAGAAAATAATATGTCGATTCATGTGAACATTTTAATCCATTGAGAAGGTTTCTTCTTCACTCCTGGATGATGCTGTAGTGTTTTGAAAATTACTTTTATTAAAGAACAACTTTCGATTATATTTTATATTTTTTAAGTACGCGCCCCATTGAACGCTATACCGACAAAGCCTAAAGTAAGCTTTTTTATTTGCTATATACACAAAGCTAGAGTAAATTGAAATAATGAAAATATTGTTACGTTGCCTCCATGACAGAATTAATAATGGCCTCCATTTAGTATGTTGTGAATAAATATGATATATCCAGTGTGAATGTAATGATATTTTGTGATTATGTTTCCAGTGAAAGTTTAATATGATTAAAAACACAAAAAATAACACATCCACCCGAAACGAATGAAATTCTTGTATAAACAACAGATAAACTCGCGTTACGCAGAACAGAGCCATATTGCTTCGTTTTTAATTAATATAAATGTTTATTCGGGCAAGCTTTTTAAAAATGTGGTTAAACTTTTTCGGCCGCTCTGTGCATACGAAAGAAACGGTCGACAAATTAAGTCTAATCTTGAATTGTGTTGTGTATGGGGTGAACCAGAATACAAAAAGGAAACACAAAAAATATATTAGAGGTTTATCTGTAATAAAAAAGGAACGCGCGGGAAAAGGGGATTTTCGCGAATTGTTGGTATTACCACTACGGCCCTGTGATAAATTCATTTGAGAGAATTTCATTTATTTATGCTGAATGTTCGTGTTTTGAATTCAACATGAATCTATCGGTTAAAATTTAATTCTCATTCCATTGATGTGTTTTTCCTATGTCAATAATCACTTTGTGTACCTCAATTCAGTGAATACTATAAAATTGTGTTGCTAAATTAACCATCAATGAAAATAGTTCTTTGTAATGATTGAAAAGTAACACTTTATGAACAGCATTGGCATTAACGTTATTTATTTGATTTTATTACTACAAATAGCGTTCTTTTTGAACGAATGCGTTTAGAAGAGAATGTATCTGCGTACAAATTGTATCACTCGAAAACATCATTTTTTTTATTGATAATACTTATATTGCAGTGCTGTAAACAAACATTTAATATGTACCTTTCAATTTCGTGAATTTCTGATGAATCCTAAAAAAATCTATTATTGTGACTAATGAAGCGTAGCCATGTATATACTTTTTAATATAACTTTGAATTATAGAGTAAATTGACAAAAATTACGCAACACACTTCAAAAAGTAACTCAGGATACCTTCGTCAACGGGGAAATGTTTCCCACGAGTCAATAATTTTAATATTCAGGAGGAAATAAAAACTGATATTTGAGAGTTACGAATTATTTTTTAAAACATCAAAAATACGCTTCGTAGTTGTAGATACAAGAATGTATATACATCAGAGATTTTGTCAATCGGTAAAGTAGTTAAAACTTTATGCAATATCATATTTAACTTGACCACATGGGATGTATTTTCCCGTTGACGACAATTACGCTGCACGATAATTCATTCAATATAATTCATTGCGAAAATACATAACATGCACTAATTTTAATTTTTTAAATTTTATCATTGTTGAAAATATTTACCGTTAAGTGTAGAGAAATTTCATTGTAGTCGCTTTTATTACTTTTCTTGCGAAATACATAAGACTACCTTGTTCGTAATATTTTACATGGTATAAAATCCGTTGTTTATTTTTTTTAAAACTATAGTCTCATTTTTATCATATTGTAATTCTTTTGAAGACTTTCTTGTTCAACTTTGTTATAAACGTCAGTTTTTTAAAACCGAAAATTCCTAAACGAATCCATTATTCATGTTTAAACTTTATTCCGTGTCATGAAACTTGGATAAGCTATAACTTCTTCGCTGTTAACAAAATTTACATATAAATTAAATACGGTAAGATAAAAATTGCACCGTGCTTAATAATAACAATTATTAACCATAAGAATGTATAATTTTGCAATTTTTACAACGCTTATTATGAAAAGTCAACATAAAATTTCTTTACGTGAAATCTCCACCTTTATATGGAGTTGGTAGTGCTGTTATTTTTTCAAGAAACCCTTGTCACACTCGAGAGTTATTATTTGCATTAAAATGCGTATCGCGACATATTAATCCATGTGTACGACCCCTTAATGTCATATGTACATGTCTAATTTTTAGACTGTAGGAAAATTAGACCTTTTCGAATTGCCAAATAAAATTCTCCTTTCTCGTTCTGAGTACAGTATATCGACTATAAAAATGTTTCCGTTTATACCACGACGCATATGAACTAAATATATACAGCATTAGCTGTTAACTGTCTTGTTCCACAATACATTTAATTATTAAGTGTGTAAAAGTCAATTTTAGTATCAAAATGAATAGTTTTGTATTTCAAAGTATACTATTTTGTTTTTATGTAAACAGAGTAAAGATAAAATCTTTTTGATTTGCAGTATATTCAAAATGACTAGACAACTTTGAATATTTTACACGATTTTAAATATGGAAACGTAAAGATATGTCTATAATATGACCATTAAAACTAAGTTGTGACAAAGAAACATTCAATATATTTACAAAAGAAGTATTATGGTTCTATTTTGGTTAAAAAGTCACACTTGCCGGGTTATGACATTATGGCTGGCACAGAAAAGGTTAATAAAGTACTGTTTTTTTTTACATTTTAAAGTATCGAAAACATCAAACATGTATTTGTAACACATATTGTATAGATATGATATCAATCCATTACTATTCTCTATAATCATCTGATTTCTTATCTGTCTGATAATTATTGTAGTCGAAATGTATGAAAATTGAAAGCATTCATTTCGTAAAAAGCTTATACTTGCATTGTAATGAAATTGTGAATGTTGGCGTGTGTAAATTTTTCATTACTTAAAACTCTAAGTGTGTTATTTGTAGCTAGATATTTAATATTTTAAAAGCGTTTTACAATCCCATACTAGTTATCTGAAAATGTTTCCGGTAGGTAACCTGTTATGAATATTGATTTTTAACCAAACGATATTTTTCATATCCAGTTAATGTTTGGAGCCGCTTTATTCAGAGGCGCCTCGTCGTGAAACGTGGCTTAATCACATTTTCCTCCTTCTCTATGTTCCACTTTGCCTACTAGCAAATAATACTGCCACTATAGAAATATGTAGGAACTACTCCGGTTTCCATGGAAACACACCGCATGTAAAAATTTTCCGTATAATACATTTTATGAGACTTATTAAGGATATAAAATTAAATACTGGAAATTAACTTTGTAATTGTAAGCTGGCTGAAATAAGCTCTGTACACATTAAAATAAGGTCTGAATCGTCGCTTAGGGAAGCATTTACAGCAGTAAAAGCTTTCACTAAAAGAATTGGATTGCGACTAAATGAGGTAATAACGAAATAAAATATTTGAAAAGAATGGGATATTCTCAAAAGATTTTTTTTTAGAAAATGACTGTTTGAAAATACACAAACTTGACATGATGGAAATATGCAAATGATTGATAATCTTAATTTTAAATATATGGATAATTTTTATAGTACAGTTAAGGAATAAAAAGAAAAAAAACTATTGCTGAGGTTTCTTGTGGAAATTATTGAAAAAAATGTCGATATTTTCTGATAGCTTATAATATCCTCTTACTAAACATATTAGTACAAGAAAAAATGTGTAAATAGCAATTATTTAAAATTATTTGCAGCTGAAAATACTGTAACACAAATCTGGTTTTATTTTTATGACAGTGCCTAGATAAGCGATTAGTTTTTGAAAATTACTCAAATTTTTACATAGAGGAACAGACGTAAAAATGTTTCAGGATACCATAATTTAGTAGGCTTTGTTGCACTTTTACTCTACTAAGTGTAATTATAAAATTATGATATTTTAAATGTATGTAATGAATGATGTATCGATATCTAGTAACCAACTAATTTTTAAGTAGTCTTTCAAATTTATAGTTGACAGTTTTGTTGTACAATTTTACTAAAATAAAAAATATACGATTCAAATATCGTTGAGATATGGAAAAAGGTACAGTGCACTGCGGTGTTGCTAATTTTTTGTTCAGTATAAAGTAAAATACAAATAAAACGGGCAAAAGAGATGCATAAACGAGTTGTTGCAGTTTTTAAACAAACTTCGCGCCGAGGGTAAACCGATTAGGAGCGTATTTTAAACACCCCCGGACTTGTATAGCTTCAAAATTGCTCAAGTTTAAACTACTAGCGACTGATTTTAGTACATTAACTTATCTTTATACTGCTTTCCTATATTTTATGCTAGTAGATGTAATACTATAAAATTATCTGTGCGCATACTTTCCGATTAATTATTAAAACACTATATTTAATTAGAAATAATATATATATATTTTTTAACAATAAACGGGTGTTTCCTGTATATGTGAAACATCACACTTTTAATCAATGTTTCAATTAAATATTTTCTGCGTAAACGAGTCACATAAATATCTTTATTTAATAATACAAATTATGTTTTCGTATATCTCTTTCAATATGTTCATACAACCAATACTTCAGCATACATCATGTGATAACAGATTCCGAACTAACCTAAATAATATCATTAGTATAAATTATTTTATTAAAGACAAGCGATCGTTTGGATAATAGAAAATTTAAAAAAAATATATTTTAAAAAAGGAAACTCTTCAGTTATAACTCACGTTGGACTGAAAAATCATCACGTTTTAATGATGTTTATGTTTATAAATACTTCTATAATATACGATGAGAATTTTCGGAAAACTTTTTCTATATTCGATGTTACGAAATTTTAGTACAACCAAATGTTTTTTACGGTCCCATGATTCTATTTATATCGACATTTAACCTGTATTGAAAGTTATAGAAGTCGTATGATACATTAGATTTTAAATTTGTAGTGAGCAGCGTATTTTTCTAGTAGCCGTGTTACACACAAATAAATATGAGATAGTGTTTCGACGTAACTTTTTCAAAGTTTGATATTCGTTGGCTGGAATGTGGACCGAATTTTCCTCCCTTACTGTATCATAAAGACCAATTTCGCTCGCGAGCAAAGCCCTCGTAATCCATACAAAAAATATGACGAGGACGCTCTACGATCCGCGCGACTTCGATCCTTACATAAGTTTTCGTGTAAAAAGTGAACTCACTTCTGAGAGAAGGCGCAGTCCAAGCGCATTTTCTGCAACGTATGTACGTCATTAGCGATGCGAATGTTACATGATACTTTGTATATGAAAACATCATGTTATTTAGGGAGGTTTATTTCAGTTTTATTACTGTAAAATTTATATCATAATACTATGTATAACTACTTACTGATATATAGTAAACATTACTGAATTAATTAAAAACCAATATTGTTATAATATATATGTCATATATTTATTTTTTAGTTTTGTATTACATATTTCAAGTTGAAGTATACGAGTATATTTATTATTATTTAAGTGAATACGAGTGTAAAAAAGATTTATTTAGTTTTTATCTATGGTAAAAAAATTGTCATAAAACAAGCGCCGTAGTAAAAAAATATATTGAAGATAAAGAACGACTAAAGAAGAGATTGTCACAGTACTGCTACAGTGGATAATAAATAACAGTCTACTTGAAGATGGATATGTATACCATTTTTGATGTATTGCACTAAAACTGTTTGTTTTAAAATATTTTGACTATTATTATAACTGGAAAAAATATAGACATTTGAGATTATTTTTAGATGTCAAATTTTTTCATGCATAACAATATACAATTGTTATTATTAATTTTATGTCTTTGACTCACCGCAATAATTGTAGGATTTTAGCTTATAACATTTTTTCAGATATTTTTTCATTTATTTTTGTAGCCAGAATTTGACCTAATACTAGCAACTATCTGAAAACAATAATTAATTACTATTACTCGTAAAAAATATGTATTGAGAAAATCTTTATACCGGGAATGTCCTTTATACTTTATTTTGTAGTGGATACTGTATTTTTATTCGATTTCTTATGGTTGATCTAATAATTCACACCTATTGCTTGTGACAACAACTCTTGAAACGGCTGAAGATCCCATATGTCTAGTTTCAAAGTAGATATGGAAAGAAATATACTATGATGTCAATAATATTATTTATATTCTTGTATGATATATATACGAGTATATATATACATTCAATATGAATTATGGTTGCTGTCGTCGGTGTATGGATAGCCCATCGTCGCGGGTTCAAATCTGGTAGCTGTTTTTTCATGTGCTTTTGAAAACATGACATGTATCCAATTAATTGATGTAATAACTGACAAAACAATCGTCACTTTGTAGAGCTATATATGTTTCGTTTCGGAGCGGAACCCTGAATTATTAGCATTTATTGTAGTATATACTATATAATCGCTCTCGCGGGTGAGTGGATAGTGGCCGGACTCACAAGCCGAGAGTCGTGGGTTCGAGACCCGTGCTGGTTGCAAATTTTACAAATGTTTATTCATTTGTATTGTAGCCAGGACACGAACTTTACTTACGTAAATTACTCGTAAAATGATAACTGTCAAAACAATCTTCACACTTCACATACATGGTTAAAATAAGAAGAAAAGATTTTTCGGGGTATTTAAAAAACGGTAATATTACATCTTTATATACTTCGCAAATACATATTTACAAAAATCCCTTATGGATTGACGGTAAATAAAATGAATTGTCGAGCAATTCGGTTATTAGTTTCTGGTTCTGTATTAAATAGTTTTTAGTATATCAGGTTACCATGTACACTTTGTTTTTGGTCACATTCCCAACAGATCGACCTCGTACAACATAAATTTCAGTTCAGAATGTACCATCTGAAACTAATAATACACTGTTGCGCGTGAAAGTTTCTCGAGTTACAATCTATACGAGCTTTTAAGCGCTTTCCTTTAGCATTTGCAGTTAGAATGTCGCTTGTCACTTTAGTTTGTCATTTGGAACATATTTCGAATAGCGTTACATTCCATGCGATTATCGCTTGGATACAACGTATAAAATGAATCCCCATGACGTGTATCTAACATGAAATATAACAATCTTCACAACATATTTGCCGCAATACTATTTATTGCACTTAAGATCACAATGTGCTTTTTCTGCTTGATTCTTTTGAGATTACAACAGTAAGAATATTGCCACAGTCCAAACAGTATTATTGTTGGTGTTATGCTCTATTTCACGCTTGGAATGTTACACTGCGGAAACATTTCGAGTTTTCATTTAAATTTATTTTTAACAAATTCCGTATAGAAACCCCCATTCCAAACGTAACGCCAATACTTGGAGCTGCAAGTATTTTGCTTGGAATTTAATCTAAGAAAAATTCTCAACGCTTATTCGTTTGTAATAGTAGTTATCTCTTTAGTTACAGTCTCATTCTCATTGCGACTTAGAAATGATTTTGCGATAAGAATGTGACCGTTCATTCGGTGTCGCCTTACGGGTGCGTTTTATTTTACGTTTGTGTTTATTTAACTTTTTGCTGTAATACATATGCAATAAAATGCGCCATCTGGAGCGCGTGATATTACTAGAACTCGGTTTTCCTAGAGTTATACATAATGGCAACACATAACGTAGTATATATATACTCTTGAAAAGAATCGGTTCACTTGTCTAATGAAATGGTAATAAAACGGAATTATTTTCAATACATTTCTTTCCGATCTAGTCTTAAAATAATCTTTGCTTTATTGCAGTCTTAGTGTATACTTGAGAGATAACATCAATTATTTTACAAAATAAACTTATAACAGTCATCCAGTAAAATAATAGATGTATTTTTTTTAGCTGCCTAATTTGTATTTATCGTACTGAACTATTATATTTTGGGCTACGGGCATATTCTCAAAATAATATTTAAATAACAGAAAGTATTATGGTGCGAGAAAGTTTCATTTTAATTCAGTTGGCTAGTTATCTCTCGATCGTTCAGAGCCTAAAATAGCCTTCAACTTAATACTATTATAGATATTTATATTTTTAAATAGGAATATTTTTAATATATATTCTATAACTTTAATACTACAACATATTGTACTAAAATGTATATACTCGTAAACCCGTCCATAAACCACGTAACGCTCTTAAGGGCCAGGGAGGGGTGATCAGCAATGTCTACATGGCGTTACAAGGGGGACGGTGGATCAATTCTTAATGTTATGTAAAACTTTTCCCTCTCAAAAAGTGGATACGAGGTGATCACAAATTGTATTCCTAAACTTTAACTTAAACTTTTCGGTGCCAGACATAATGTCACAACCTGGTAAGCTGTGAAATTTTAAACAAAAATGGAACCGAAATATGTTTTTAAGAAGTATGTCGAATGTTTCTTTATCCATGATTTTGTTTTGAATGCATATTATTTGAATCATATCTTTGCACTTTTTATTTAAAATCATCCAAAATATCCAAATCTGTCAAGCAAACTACGTTTTAAGTTGTGCGAGTTATCTCGCTTCTGGTAGTCAAACAGTTAATATGGAAAGTTACGTAACCTTTGAGAAGAGGGAGGGGGCGCTCAAGCTGAATATTTACATGGTGGTACATGGAGGGGGGAGGGTAAAAAAGTGTAAAGAAAAACGTTACGTGTTTTATGGACGACACCTTAAAGCTGTTTCAAATCAGTTTTCTTTCTAGATTGTTCACTTTATGTGAATAATATAGTCGACTAATTGGTGTTCATAAGTATTTTTATGAACATGCATATACGAGTATTGCAGAACATCATTGTATTAATAAATACTTTTCATTATATATATATAATATCCGGGTTTTGTTTGGATGTGAAACTTGAAGTCCGACTGAGATACAAGAAAAGGCCGTGCAGGTATTATAAAATAAGGCATTTTGAAGAATAGTTAGATTACATAAACAAAAAACCAAGGATTTCACATCCATACTAATGCTGAACTCAATGATATTGTAGTCCTGATATAGTGAATGTTTTGAGGGCAAAAAGAGTCACAGGGATCATGTTCCATGGTTTGGTGAATCTCACGATATCAAGGTGAACACTCAGTAAGGTACTTAAAGGAACTCCTGTATGCACTCGTCCCGTCAGCTGCACCAGAATAAGAAGGGCGGATAACGTCAATAGAGACACAGAAATGTTGAATCTGAAGAACTTGAGAGACGGAGAGGCATCTTTAAAGATTGTATAGTTGGCGATGAACTGAATCAATCGTAGCGCCATATAGTATTTATATGTGATGGTGTGAGGCCAATCTTCTTGCATCATGCTATGAAAAAAGGCGTTGTAAGTAACACAAAAAAAAGGCAACGAAAAGACAATAGTGAGCATACTACACTCCAGCGAGAGCGCCATTTAATTATTTCACGTTGGGTAAAATGTCGTCTTACGATTACTTCATACTCGCAAAAAAATTAAACGATTGTTTCTATATATTGTATATATAGTTTTCAGCCTATTATTTATAACAAAAGTAACATTTTTCAATTTAATTTTAAACAAATTTTATATATGAACTATACATGTACTATTCAAATGGTGTTATGTAAAGTAATTTCGTTCATGAAATTCATGAAATTGACTAAGGGTCGTCCATAAACCACGTAACGTTGTTTCTTACTTTATTTTACCCTCCCCCCTCCATGTAACACCATGTAGACATTCAGCTTGACACC
>JAPMAG010002085.1:0-11536 GCA_036584685.1 Rhyacophila sp. Rhy_31_5
GAGAAATACTCTTTATAGCCTGTGTTGACAGCATTTCTTTCGAGTGGACACTTAGCTTAAAGCAGTTCTGTAAAATAAAAGATTATATTAAACTGTTGATACTCTTATTTCAGGACCGTCCCGAGTCATTTGCAACGCCAGCTGTTCGACTTCAATGGGAGAACAAAACTGCAAAAAATTATATCAAACTGAAACAACAATTAGGTATGGATTAAATATCTTCTTGGCGTGCTGCCTACAGTGCAGACACGTATTTTGTGATATATTTAGTAGTAGACTATTTTCCTCTTAACCTTTTGCACAGGACAATTTAAGTCTTTCTATTGTGTTATCGGAAAAGTCATGATGGATGTTTGCAAGCACTAGTCTTTCGCATCTTTTTTATTGCTGCTTCATGCCATAATTGACAGTGTTCCAGATTTATTCTGAAAAAAATAATTGAATAGTTTGGTTGAGTTTTGTAGATTAGACAAGGTGAAGATGGAAGACCAAATTACATTTTCGCCATTTATTACTGTTTTACTTCTGGAAAGTAAAGAATGTGCATGTCAACTATAGTTCAGGAAATTCCACACTGTTAATTTTGATCTCAACAACACTGCTCAGTCATGGAGACCCACCGAGGTTGATGATAGATAGATCAAAAGAACTTCATTTGATGGCGCGTATAAAAATCTGTTATGCTCATTATGAATGTAAGGAAAACGATCCATTTTTGCAGCGACTGATAACTGGTGATAAGGAATAAATTGTTTGTAACAATATGGTGTGCAAATGGTCATGGTTACATCGTGATCATTCGTCTCAAATGATACCAATAGCAGACATTCATCAGAGGAAGGTTACACTCTTTATTGTGGGATTTTAATGGAGTCATGTTTATCGAGCTTTTACTAAAAAACTAAATGGTTAATTCAAATGTCTGCTCTCGGTGGTTTGATAGTTTGAACAAATCTATCATTTAGAAACTTCCATCCAAGTCCTAGAATGATAAATTATGAAGCTCACTGAAAGATGAAGAACTTGAAAAAATCAGTCACGATTTTTCTAACAATCCAATATAATAAATCCATCATTAAAGAATAATTTTTCTGACATTATGGAGCCCAGAAATATAAAAATTAGTTTTAGGCAATAATTAACCGCTATGAACCTTTTTTTAACATTGTTAGCAAAAAAGACGAAAAATATCCTCATTTCAACTAACATCATTTTGTCAGGGTGAATTACATCCACTGCAATGATTTACACATTTTGGCCACAAGTAATTGTTCAATTGATATGCACACTTAATTATAAAATTTTCTATGCTATTTGACTAATTAAAAGGTCTACTCAGGTAATGTGTTGAACCAAACTTATTCACGCATCCACAGACAGTTTAAATATGTATGATTTAACCTGTCCAGGAGTATGGATGTGCATATGCGTTCGCTTTGAAGATGTATATTTATGTCAATCACCAAGCAATAAAATACTTGTAAATATTATTTATGCATCAAATAAACATTACACAACAATAGTATTGCATACATTTAATAAAATTCAAAATTTAAAGCTAGATTAATGAAAAAACTCTCCCAATTAATTGGGCAGCCGTAATTAAACAACTCACTTCTGGACAGGTTAAAGAAGTTCCCAGCAGATTTAGAAATATATTAACAGCAAAGCATTTATTGAATATGCAGCTTTTCAAAGCTACATAATTATAAATACAATTCAAAAATATGTTACATTAATGCTGACTAAACTGTCACACTATCCGTAACTTAAAAAGGACTAGTCTTTGAAATTGGCAATTATTTTGTTCTAGAAAATGGGGAAGTGAAACCAGAATCTTTGCCAAATCAGTTGGTGTCTGATCTTAAATTGACTGAAGATGAAATTAACATGCTGAAGAAAGAGAAAGACTTGGGTAATGTATTGGCAATAATTAAAAAGTTGATTACTGTAGTACTTTTCACATAAAATAACATAGGTGCTTCGTATACAGGTATTCTTTGAGTCACAATCTCCTCGATGACATTTTACTGCAACTACGAAATTGCATAAAATTTGTATTTTTTTCTTTACATCACAGGCAATGCGACAAGTTAGATGCTGCAATTGAAATGAAACTTGAAATAATTAATTTAAAAAGTAATAGAATTTATCCCATTTGACTATATCGATTTTAAAAGATAGACAAGTGATCGATCACACGAACAGCACCGGTAAGATAACAAATGAAAATTAATCTATATATATCCATGAAATGGAAAAAAACACAGTTATTGAATTGGTTCATCAATTGTTGTAATATAATAAATATATTATTATCCTACATGTACATCGAAAGTAAATTCTAGTTTCATAAAATATTTGTTTGGAAAGTTTTGATTGTCTTGAAGTTATAATGCCAATGTGTCTTCTTGAGAGTAAATTTATTTGAAATTGCTTATAATTTTAACTATTTGTAATCTATTTAATTAAAAAAGTATATATGGTTGTGTATGTATTGATATTTTGTATGAAAGTCGACATTTGACATAAAATGTAGGGACAGAACAACATTGTAAATGAAGGAATAATATCCATATTTTACTAACTGATCATACTGATTTAGCACATGCTTAATTTGAAACAATCTCGGCTAAATTGTCAGTAGCCAAATGAATGTGATCTTTTTACTACATTTTGAATAAATCTGTTGTAATGAGGATGAAATTTAATTAATTAATAATAATAGATGAATTAATAAATATGATTCAGATGTCCAGCGGAACCAGTTGAATTTCTTACGGGTGGAGGCTAAACTGTTGGAGCTGGAAAATCAGATGAGGTCAGCGCTGGGATTCTCTGGGCCGAATCCCGCCTTCGGTATCAAGTGCCTTCAACAAATAAATAGTAAGAAATGTCATCTGATAGATTTGGCAAATAGGGGAATTGAGCAGATAATTTGATGTGATTTTTATGTCATCGTGAATTGTAAATATATATCCCAGCAGCTGTTTATGGGACATCCTGACAAGAAAATTTCCTAATTGAGACAGTTTAGAAACTGGTTGATGTGTATGATTATTTTAACACTATCTTGTGGCTGCCATAACAATTACCTGTACCATATTAAATAATCAATACACTGGATTCACAAATTTTGGTGACCATATTTCAGTCTTATAGTATTCAATCAAACGTTCTTTTAGTGGATTTACACTCAGCTCTAAATTGATACGTTGCCCGTTATGTGCGCTTTCACCTTTACATGGTCAAGGAATAACATTCTTTTTTATAGAAAATACTCCAAATCAAACATATTTGGTTTCCCGCATGTAACATGGTGATATGCAAATGCTTGAATCAGTGACATTGTGAGGATTTTTTGCATTTGACTCGGATCAATCAATCGTCAAACTTCCTCCTGTCCCACATTCAGAGTATCCTCAGTTCCATTCTGCATGCACCTGTGTCGCTGAAGATTTTGCTCGTTTATTGTATAATTTAAAGAAACATTAAAAAATATATATGGGTGTGCTTCAGTAGTCACAATAATTCAGGTGTCTATTGTCAAAACAAGTCATATCCATTTTTGGATTGACAAGGATTATGGTTGAATATTGTTGTGTATGACGCTTCAAACGAAGACTTGGTTTTAAAAAAATACCTATGTATGAAGATGTAAGAATAAACTGTGTGGACCTGATATTTTTTGAAACTAACACTTTGTTTAAAACGTCATATACAATATATATTCAACCAAAATCCTTGTCAATCCAAAAATGGACCTGACTTGTTTTGATAATAGACGCCTGAATTATTTTTTTCACATTGGCCCCAGCAGTTCACAAAATTAAACTAACATTGTACACTTGTTGCAAACCAATATGGCCTGAAGCGGTTGAACATGATTATGTAATTCCAGCAAGGAATGAAAAATTTAATAGGATTCTAAATTCATTAAATACATAGGGGAAAGGATTTGAAAATTTAGATTTTGGCAATATTGGTAAGTTTTTTTTTGTTGATGAGGAACTTCTTCCAAGAGAAATTGAGTAAAATAGTAATTAACTTTGGCGAAACTAATTTTGAAAATTTCACTAACAATGATGCTAGTATTTCTAAGTAACGAAAAACAAAATGAATCTACTTTGAAAGTTCTAAGATAGATCAGTGATTTAATAAAATATTGTTCTAACCAATGATTCGCATGTTGAACGTGTTGTCAAATTTCACCATTTGTTTTATGCTGACACGGTTCTATGCAATCTTTCAGAACCTGTCTCCCTATGTTATATAGACTTTCACGATTCACACAATATTTTCTAGAAACTATCTACTGCTAAATTGTATTAAGAATTAGGTATCAATATTTAATGAAGTTTCTAAAACATTAATAAATTTCAGCGCTAGAAATTCGTCCTCTGATGTTGTTGAAACACCCTAGCATTTTGGAAACCATCAAACGAACGCGAAACTATATCGGTAAAAGGGATGCTCTCACTGATGAAGAGAAGGATGAATTTAACCTTCAAGCTCAGAAAGCTCTCTGAACAGTGTTTCAATTCTTGCAAGGTATAGTTTTTTTTAATGGTGTATCATTTATCTCTAATACATTTTTAACTTACTCTCATGAGTTTGTTTCTTTAAAGTGTCTTTTTTACATTTCTGAATATGTGCAATATGAATCATACATGCTTGCAGTCTCTTTAAAAGGCAAAAACATCTTTACAACATCTACACTCGAAACCAGGGGTCGTAAACTTCTTTCATAAACGACCAGATATATTTGAAAACATTTATGTATGTACCTCTGTTTACGTGGCAAAAGATCAGGTTTTACCTTTTTTATTAGGCAGTGATAATATTGAACATTGGAAAATGAATGAAATATTTTCATTTTAATTAAATATTTATGTTAAGGCATTATAAAAATAGGCAACATTTTTATGTTATTGAATAGCAAATGCTACTTAATTCCAAATAGATCATCTAATAAGAAGAATGTAATAACTTTTTGTGGAATAACATATTTTGTAATTCAAATATTTTATAAATTTAAAAGTGTTATCATCAAAGTAGGTTTCGGCCAGTAGTTTGCTGACCCCTGCCTTAAACAATAAAGTGCTGTCACTGGGGTTCTATATTTCTTTTACAAAATTCATCCACATATTTGATTATTAATATCTTCCGATGGCATTTGTAATGGAAATTCAGATTTTAAATTATCCAATATTATTAATATTACAATTATTCATTGTCTATTCACTTTTTATTGTATGCTGTTTCAGGCAATGTTCAAAGTGGAAGAAGGAAAAACATTTTTGGAAATGTTTTCAATACTAGTCCTCCGTTTTAAACAGTGCATTAAAGATATGAGTGAAATGGAAATCATGGAAATGTATGAAGAACCATCAGGTAGTCAATTATTCAGTTAACAAACATTTTTATCTTGATTAAAATATTTTTTTAATTTTTCGTTTACTTTTTGTCCTTGTACAATATGATGTTCAGAAAAATTGTGATATATTAGGCTCTCCACTTAATGCCATTGTCATTTGCAGAAATGTCACAGCTGGGTGCCTATTCGTTGACTCTTGATGATTGCAACGAGTCCGGCGACAGGAGCAAAGAAAAAGGCGGCACTCCTGAACGAATACTGTCAACAGCTCAAGATAATTCATCCCCTCATAAGACCGTGAGTGAAATCTTGAGTTAGGCATTGAAATAATTTATATGCTCTGATATTAATTAGTTCTTTGATTTCGGCAGAGTAAAGTGTGATTAAAACTTTTGACACTTTCAATTGATAAACTATTTGAAGTAATTTTAGAAATGATTTCAATATACATACAGTTCATTTCTGTCAAATTTTGTTTCCAATTTGAAGATCAATTAAAATATCAAGCCATTCAATCTGCTTGAATTATTAAAAAAATGAGATGTGTTTAATTTTTTTTTCTAGCCGTCAAAAAAAGTTGCAGAGTCATCGAGCAAATCTTCCAAAAAAGACAAGCCTAAATAAATATTTTCACTACATAATCATTTTTACTTTTAAGACCATGCTAATTTTTGTGTAAAACTTTCATCATTTATTTCACATCAGAATGTCATTCTGTGTAACAGGGCTGTCCAATACGCATGCAATATTAGAATGATTTTGATGTAACCTCATAAAATAGTTTTACCATCATTATTCGATGGACATGACGCCACAGTATATTTACAGCATTTCTGTGGTCTGGCTCTCCCTCGATGTATCTAGCATTCGACGGCCCTGTGTTATATCATGGTGAATGGACAATTGTTACATGAATCAATGATTATTGACAAAATATTTTTATTTTAACTTTTACTCATGTAATTGAAATAAAGAAAACATTTTCTATTATTTCAGCAACTTACAAAATATTATAACATATATAAAACAATGGATAAGTTCATCATAATTTTGAGACACTTGTATCTTCAATGCAAGGGAATATTTATCGAGTTGAGGATATGCATTGCAGAACAAATAAAAATCATTTACATTTATATCACATTGAGAATTATTCCTCTATACTCTACACAGTGTAAAGATGTCTTTTGAGCAATCTTATGAAACAAGTGCTGAAGACATGAGGCTCTTTCGCCTTTGATTAAAATCCACCAATGATTTTCTAATACTCACTTTGTAATCTCCAGTAGCCTGCATACTGTACATGTTTCTTTGAAAACTGTCTTACCAACCACTTTCTGGACGAATTTTTTAAAACACATTTATTTGTTAGGAAAACTTATCGATTGAAAACACATTAATTATGCACAAAAAATACTCATCAAAACTCATTAATTTAGATAAACAAATATCGTTTGAAAACTACTTGAGGGCTTAAAGTCTATCGTTATCTACAAAAATGTGTTTTTTGATGTTATTTTACATTCTTGGCTACATAATTGTCAAACAACGGTATGTCAATTGTTTCTAGTTTTTTTAAAATCGTCTGTGAAGTTTAACGTTTATTACAAAAAAATGCCTTTGTTTAATATCAAAAGACTATAAGCTGTTAGTGTTCTTGTCACAGGAAAAATCAAATTATCAAACAACGAATTACAACATTTGAACATTAGGTTTTAAATAAACATCTCCTTTGTTGAGTTCCAAGAAAATAAATGTTTTTTGGTTCCCCCGTAAAGTTGCACTTTTGTAGATATCATTGTTTGACTTGAAACCCTCATACTGTCAGGATACATTGATTGGCATTATTGGTAAGTGAACATAGTTCCAATTGCAAAGTTCACTTTACCTCGGCATCCAATTAGGCCAAAAATATTTTGGTAGTTGTGTACCATTTTCAGTATTTGTATTAAATAACTTATACTATTTCTATTGCATTATTTTTAATAGTGCGAAAAAACAGATCGAATGTTTAATTGGACATAACAGTATGTGCAAACTTATTGTTGTGTATATGAAATTCCGGTACAGGGATATATTTATGTTGAACAACATACAATCTATCACATAAATTTTGAATAATCAAAAAAAAAATCACTACAGCCTCATCGAAGAGGTCGTTATATTTTTATGTTGCACGAATCTCCACACACATGTGTCATTGTCCATTGTGGTAGCTTTTGTACATGTATTTAACCGGAAAGTGGCTTCCGACAGTGATGCCAGCATATTTGTTTTCTTTGATGGCATTGTTCAAAGGTCTATATACATATTCATAATATACATATTCTTACTGGAATTGTAATTAAATATTTATTATAAAACATTGTAATGATCTTATACTTTTGGTGTACTTGAAAATGTATCCTGATTTTGTATTAAATTGCACTATGATCCATTCATGTGCATGGCCATGAATTCTTTTCCTCGTAACATCAAACATATTTGAGCCAAATTGCTGATTGAGTTCAAAGAAGTATGGATGTGATGTGCATGGTTTTCTCTAACCGTTTCAACTATTCTTCAGAGTATCGCATTTCGATAGTTGATTAGTATAATTAAATCGTTTCAGAATTATTGTCACCGTTCCACATCATAACTATTATTCATTTCATATGAATCATAGTTTTACTCTTATATCAAATGCGTATGTTGAACAATTTAGCAAAATATCCATTGAGACTATGTAAGATTTAGTTTTAAGATATATTCTTATATAGCTATAGAATAATGCCATTCAATGAAGTAAAAACCACACATCAATTTCTAATCTGTTCTGTGCGATCAATATCACTATGTTTGTTGAATAAATAAGATTCAAATAAAACTTTTCTTATTTATCATACCAAATATTCATCCCCACTGTGTGAAATGTATTTAAATTATATTGACAGTAACACAAAGTTGCTGAGTCTAGAGGTGACCATTTTTAGTTGACCGTATTTAATTATTATTTAATCAAACATGGGAAACTATATTTGAATATCTTCAATACAGCTTATACAGAGGAAAATATTAAGTAAAACAACAGAGAAATGAGGTGTTTTCGTATTTTATTTATGAAAAGAATGAGTAGTTATTCTGTAATTTATAAAAGAAAAAATATTCCATTCAATCATAGATGAATAATTATTTGAAAAGTAACATTTAAATGGTGAACAAAAAAATAATGACCAAAAAAAAAATAACAATGAAACATTTTAATTTTCAGATAAGTTGGCGAATAAGAATTGTTCTAGCTAAATTCTAAAACAGTTCTGAATTTTATAAGAATCTCTTTTTATTTAATTTACCGTTAATAATACAAAAATATAAAAATGTTCGAACTTGGTCTAAAAAATATTTGAATATAATAATTATTTCACCATCTAAATACTTCTATCGGTTATAAAAGTCTTCAAAAATTGGATTAACAATTAGCCATTGAATATTCAATTCAAATTTACATGCATTGAAATATAATATATTGTTATGCAGTCTTGGGAAATTACTGAAGACTTATTCTTGTAGTACCTAATATGAGATAATTAAAAATAGAGATGGCAGGTGCTACTTTTTTCCTGATTTTTTTATTCCCCCAGTTACAAGAGGTCCTTTTTGTGCGGCTTTTGTCTTAGCATCCTGAAAAGGGTTGACAAAAATTTTTAATGGCCATAATATATTTATAAATGTTTGAAAAGCATAAAAAATAAAACAATTTTTATTACTAAAAATGTAAGAAAGTGTAGAATTTAATCTATACATATATTTTTAAACCATATCTGCATCAAAACGGAGCATATGGATCTCCACAATGTGAAGATTGTTTTGACAGTTTTTTTTACTATTATGAGTAATAATTGTTAATTATTAGCTCAACCATTGCAGGGTGGTGTCCTGCCTGCCATATAAATGGATAAACATTTAAAAAAATTTGCAACCAACGTGGCTCTCAAACCGTGACCCTCAGCTCGTGAATCGGATGCGCTATCCATTCACCTACGAGGGATTTCAGGCATATTCGACTTTGAGTAGGTTGTGGTTAACATTTCTTTTTACATAAATTGCCTTAAAACTATTTTACTATTATGAAGGAAGCCTACTGCAAGATAATAAAAAGAATCTGCACCTTAATTTCTCACTCATGCAGCAAACCAAGTGATGCAATAGAAGTCATGTGATGTGACTTTTTCAGGGGTAATTTGAAAATGACTTCCACATTAATAAATAATAATAGAAATGGCCATACTTCCTTTTCAAAATACAGGAAATCATATTTTATAAACGTGCTTTTCACATTTTCTTGCAGAAAAAATGATTAAAATACATCGCACAACCACATGTGGGCATGACTAAGTAATTTGTAGATACTAATTGTTAAAACTAAGCCGGCTGACAACGTTGACAGGCTTTGTGCTGTGTGGCACTCATGGGAATCTGTAGACATTGGTTCAAACCCAAAGCTGACAATTAATGTTATAACCAATCTTGTCACCGGAATTATTTCAGTCATGTAATATTCCTCAAAAATCCAAATAAAGTCTACAGAATCTTACCGAGAGAGCTTTTTGCTGTTCTTTCATTTTTTGTTTGTGTGCCATGTCTTCATCGTCGACATCCTTTTCTCCCTTCTTAGGCGCCTTCAATGGTTTTTTCTTACCTCCTTCCCTTCCCGACATATCTACGATTGATAAAATGAAAGCATTTTACATTAGATTTTTGAACAATTATAATTTTCAATATGGCGAACAAAAAGAAATAAAGAATAGTTTCACTAAGCCAGGTTTGTTTGCGGTGTCAAAAATATGCATCTATAAACAGATCAAAATCACAACGTACTTAGCCGCCACAAGTAGAGGCAACAAATTGATTAAAATGTATTGTCAACAATGTATATGGCATAGAAAACGTTTTTGTTTTGGTTGAGAGCATTATTCTTTCCATTGGAGGCTTCACTGTATCGAATAAAACAAAATCGTATTAATGTAGCAAAAGTATTAACATTTCGCGCACTGAAGGTGAAAAGAATTGAAAACATTAACTGGAAATATATATATTTTTAGGTTATGGCGGCAAATTAGATTCATTGTGCTGATTGCAGCTTATACTACTTAAAATATTATACAAATCCACGTATTATTAGAAAATTTGTAATAATGTACTGCACTAGGCAAACATTAATATGATTCATAACATACACATATATATAAAGGCAAAAACTTTTTATCACAAACGTCAGTGACTCCATGAGATAAAGAAAAAACAAAAATAATTTGCAATCGATGAGCTGTTCCGCAAACTCAAACCTTTGCAATTATTTCACGATATTGAATTCATGAATGTTTAAAGAATTAGTTAAAAGGTTTTATCCCAACAATACCTTATCACTAATGCGATTCAGGGATATGAAGCAAATCTCGTGGTACAGAAATTTTTGTAGTATTATTTCGTGTCCGTTTCGTAGTTTTGTACAGTCTGGCCAACAGTCAGGAATTTTTTTTCAAAGAAAGGTTGCTGCCATTCGTGAAAATTTCTCTGGTATGCACCGGCTGAAAATATTATGACAGAAATAAAGCTAAAATTAAATAATTGAATTGATTTTTTATTGAAAAGTCGTTTTTATTATTATAAATTATTCAATTCTTTTCATTTCATTTCATTTCAATATCTTTGTCTTGACAATTCAATGGCACCATAGTTAGTATTCATTGTTACACCAAACCTAGTGTTTCTCTCTCGGCGGTTCTTTTTGTACATGTAAAAAATAAAAACAATCGTTCAAATTATTGTGGTAGGTACTTACCAATAAATAAAGACTTTTAAAATGATAATGCAATATAAATAACAAAAAATATTTTACCCGAGTCTAGTTAATATGTTTTTTTGTTGGAATAAAATCGTAGTTTATATAGCGATAAATAATAAATTCATTAACAATTCGTGTTCTTATTTCATTCTCCTTTAACCCTTGTCATACTAAAGTCTTTAAAATCGCATATAATTTCGTAAAAGACGAATTTTTTTTTTTGAAAGTTGCATATAATTGTTTCTGAATCATTGTTATACGAATAAACATCGATTATTTGATATTTTAGGGCATTTTAAGACATATTCGTGATAGTGACAGATATGCCCGGAGAC
>JAPMAG010002090.1:0-11530 GCA_036584685.1 Rhyacophila sp. Rhy_31_5
GCAAATAACAAAAACATAGCTTTCTTAACAACTTTTGCTATATCATTTACAAAAATTGTGAAGAGCAATGGTCCTAAGTTTGACCCTGCCATCTAAGTATCCTTACCTCACGGGATTAACTATGTTTGGGACAAATTGGTGGAGGAGCCAAAAAATCCACTATACAACTGTATAACAGAAACGCCAATCAATTTCAATCAAATGATACAGATATAATTAGTGAATGAGACAACATTGTAAATGGTCAAAGTATATAATCGTGGAAGCAATTCTGTCGTTGGAAGGTGTAAGCGAATAATTTAACGCCTCAGATGGTTGGTTTGTAACAAATACTACCGTTATACCGTAGTACGGCGGCAATAATTTGTGCATCCATTAAGATTCCTATGCGAAATTATACATGCCAGTCTCTCGTCCGAATGCAGAGAATATACATATTACACATACGCCAACCACTAAACAGAACATTCATTGCGTCAACAATTCCCGAGATAAACCAGACGTACACGCTACGCTTAAGAATGTAAGAATTTGAATTTAATTTAAAGCTTACTAAGGACTAAGTCAATATTCGATTCTACATGACAGAAATGAACGAAAACTAGAACATTCAATCGATTGGTAAACAGTCGCACATATGATAAATGTAGGGTTGTTCTCTTTTTATTTTTAAATGAGGTCTAGTTTACGCAACTTTTCATCCAGGTAAACAATAAGTGTAGTACAAATTGTATAACCATACATCAAAGTGGAAATAAAATATTCCAGTCAAAAGATATAAACAAAAAATCGGTGATGTTTTGGATGTGTGGTAACAAGAGTTAACACAAATATGATGAATTTATAAGATCACACTGTGCATAGTTAAATAATACTAAAAATGCAAAATAAATGTATCACATATATTTATATATTTGTAATATACGCACAATAATGAAGAAAGTAAATAATATATTTTTGCATCGTTCATAGTATTACCTACAAATCGTTCTGTACTGTTAATCACTTCGTTCATTCCACCACTCGATTGTATCCTTAAATATACGGGATACGACAGAACCGATTAGGAGGGGTTAATGCTTGGGCGATGGTGAAGGAGGCAATTGTACGTGGTCTCCCTCTGTTCCATCGGTGACCCCATTTCAGTAGCTAGCATGTTTTTGACCGGAGTACATTGAGGCTTTGCCGTGTGCGCATATTTTGAAAGCAACCGATCTTTAATCGCGAGGCAAAAAGATTTTCGACGACAATTTAACGTTTTGCGCAACAATGCCGTTCCTAATATAAGAAAAAATCGATTACGCTATTGGAGGAAATTGGTAGCATACCACGAAAAAACGTCACCCTCACGCTTACCTGAGCCAAGGGAGCGGACCATTGAAGAAGTTAACACGCCATATCTTGCGATATGCGTAAACAAGTTGTACAAAACTCTATCAATCGTCTCCAACAGTGTATTGCTGCTAATGGGCGTCAAATTGAAGACATTATTTTCCAAAATTAATGATTATAAATAGTATGTACTGCTAACTTCGAAAATAAAAACATTTTTTCTTTATATACCCCCAATACTTTTTTATAACTCCTCGAAATCGGTTCTGCCGCTTCTGTAGATGCACATTTCTGCTATAGTAGGACCAAGAACTGGCTAATCAATGCCATTATCGACATAATTATTTTTGTGTCAAAAATAGATGAATGTATGAATGTATTAAGGGCTAGAATATTAATGCATGTTGTATACATTAAAATGTGGAGACGAAAAAAAGCGAACGTGCAAGGAATATCTAAGTAAGTAGTGTTATTTTTCTGTAGTAGTGCGTCCCTAGCAGATTATTTCACTAAGTCATATCGATATGTACTGCATAATAAGAAAAATGATTGGTGGCTTTATAGGCCTATGAGAAATAAGGTTCAATTTCTAAGAATGAAATCATCGATACTAACTATTTTCGTCATTTATCAACGAAACTTTGACACACATTGTGTGACATGACTCCAGTTGCCAGGTGGGACGCTAAATAATAATGTTAGCATTCTGTCACCCTCTGCAGGGGCTGTATCCGATACGGCTGCACCATCAAGCACGTACAGGTTTGTTTATTTGCAGTGGGACTACGTCAACACGCAGTGTACGCAAACTAAAGCGACCCGACACGATTCCGGACGGATCGTTGACAACACGAACTATCCTGTATAAATAAGGCATGATATTCGCCGTTCCGGGTAATTATTGCGGTCATTTCTTCCGTAACCTATGCATAGACAAAACTTGGTAAAGCATTCACAATAATTTAAAATATCACCAGGCAATAACAATTGACGAGTATTAAGGAACTTAACTAATAGTTCGTATTCAAATAATTAGTGATTTTGATTTGATTAGACAGTAGAACGATTTGTATTCAAATCAATTATTTCCGAGGGAAAAATTCGACCGTAAATATTGCAATATGGGTGGCAATGCACCGTTATACTGCGACGCGTTTATGAAAAACAGGCGTGTATCATACATGTACTCGTACATCGAGCCGTAAATGTATCTGAGAAATTGAATCATTGTGGAAATCGAGGTTTTCGGTCACTCGAGCAATTAAAAATATTTACATACGAGTACTTACGAAACTACATACGAAATTTGATCCGTATATCCGTGAAGTACATCGATCATAACAGTGGTTGACTGTATGAGAATACGCGTAAATCAAAATCATCATATAATAGAAATTTGCTCATTTAAGTGGTTGTAATAGCAATGTTCGACTATACGAGTATATTAATTGGGTTATTACGGCGAGTTAATTAATGCTCAGAAATAAGGTTTTTATTATTACTCTCTTCACTTAAGAAGATTTTAAAGCTATTTCTTCAGACCATGATGAATTTGAAATGGTTTATGTTAAACAGCCTTATACTTCTAAACTTGTAATATTCAACACATTAATGTTTCAATAATATACCAAGCTTCAAAAACGTCTCATGAGATTGCACGGGATGCAGGATGACAATCGTAAGCGAATCAAGCTTTGTGCCGAGGAGAAACAATTAGAGTAAGGAATATATACGAGTACATATCTAGAGCAATTGAGACATTCAAACTATTATTCTAAACATTTGAAATATTGTCGAGAAGAATCAGTGGTACATTTGGAATCATTATCTTGATAGATAGTTAAGTAAACCGAAAAATTC
Organism: Rhyacophila sp. Rhy_31_5; assembly: GCA_036584685.1. NCBI lineage: Eukaryota > Metazoa > Arthropoda > Insecta > Trichoptera > Rhyacophilidae > Rhyacophila > Rhyacophila sp. Rhy_31_5. The sequence continues at coordinate 3,193 of JAPMAG010002090.1, forward strand.
ATGTAATACGAGTATGTAGTATAAACTGATTAAAAACTATATACATATACTGCTAATTGCTATACATGTATGATGCAATCCAATTCACGTGATTGTATTTTAAAAATGTTTAAATATAACAGCGACAGTTTACATAGATATTTTTTTTGTTTGATGCGCAACTCCACTATATTTTGCATACGCTGGGCAATTCGTAAGCAGGTATTTTTTCACTCAGTCCATATTGACAACTTTGTTATTTGGCAGGAAAAAACGTGTATTAATTGCGTGAACGTTCATTTCATTAAACACAGCTAAACATACGAGAAGTGATATAAAAACCCCTAGAATATTTTTGTATAACAAGTATTAGAAAACTATCACATTATCCAAATAGCAAATATATGTCTTCCTGCTTACGATGACATCTCGCTGCTTTCAATCGTGCGAATATTTAAGGCTTGAAACGTCCACCGTTCATATGTATGTGCTCGTTTTTTGTTAATTTGTGGTAACAGACATGATCCATCATTTCAACTATCTATCTGTCATTTTTCTAATGCAATATATGCATATTATCCATTGTACGCCAACTACAGAATCTGTATGTTTTTGTAGCCATAAAAAGTGCTTCACGTTTGTCTAGCAGCAATATACATTAAACGAGTACATTACACGTAAGAAGTAGAGAGAGAGAACGCAAAGCCATTTTACTTTAACTAGGAAACGTAGTACATACATCACACGTAACGCCATGATGAATAATAAAACGCGAGATGTCGTCAGTTTTTAAATATGACAAATAACTACTTTAAAAGAACACTATAAAAAAAAACAAACACTAGCAAACGCGGCACCTGACGTACGTTATCTTACGTCATAGTTAAAAAAAATGGAAAATCTTTTACTATTACAGATGACACGTAATATTGTAGAAATAAAGTGATTCAATATTACGTTAAATATTATATTTCCAAAGATGGTGTTTTTTACAGATACGATTGATGGCATGCTCAATAGTTATGAAAAGTTTCATAATAGTTTTTATCACACTATCCGGGTGAGTTTCGTGTCATTTGAAGCAAATGAACACGAGAAAGTGACTATTAGACTCATTACAGTAAAATGCGCAACATAGCACCTCGAATGAAGCTCCAGGATACATTATTGGATGAATATATTCGATAAAATAGTTGTTGGATGCAAAAAAAATGTGATTATAAACATGCAAGGCGACAAACATCGCTGCATTCGATGTTCACAACGACGAGGGAAAACGCGGAAAATCATTCTAGCGCAACGGAAAAAATTAAATCTCCCAAAAAATGAAAACCGAATGACCAATCACAGATTCACAATATTTCACTGTTGCTATGTTGGTCCTCTACGAATGAAAAGTTAAATAATATTTTCCACTTTTAAAATAAATTAATTTTGACTCCGGGTTGATGCGATATGCAAAAAAAAATACATTTTATAACTAACTATAATATTTTCACAATCTTAAATTTGTATTCAGATCATACAACACATTATTGTGAATCTAAGTAGATGTGTAACATAAAAACTGTGATATTTTAAAATTGTTATTACAATTATTATATAGGTTCATGACCCACTGCACAACCTTTCTCCGGGCTTCTTTATTTCTAACTCTTTACATTCAGTCGTTTACACTTAAAAATATATATATATCTCGTAACGTTATCTTACCATCTTAAGCTGTGGCGGCAGAGGAGTCGAACGTCTACCGGGGTTCATTTAAATATATTCTTGAGAGTTTTACATTCATCGCGTCTAATAGGGTGACTCCTTTCCCTGGATCTGAATCTCCTTGCCCTCAAGACATTGAGTATGTGAAGTCTAAATTTTTCCCAAAGCTCAGTAAATATTACGCATGCGAAATCATTGGTTTTCTTTAATTAATCTAGGAATTCTTTGGATTACCGTATCTTTGAATACCTACATGGGGTTTTCTTGTTTCTATATCAGACTCCAAGTTTCATATCCATTAGGAACAAGCTTTACGTCGCTTTATAAAACCAGAAATTCAGTTTTATTCGAAAGTAATTTGGATCTGAGTAGAATCAGGGCAAAGAATACAGCGTTTCTCTTGTGAGCTCTGAGTCTGCTTGCGAGCATTTTCTTTTTCAAAAAAAAAAAAAACAATTCAAATTCGATATTACACGGTAAATCGCCGATAGATATTTTGAGATTATCTTTAAAATTAGGTAAGTAGTGGAATAATGAATAGATTCTTTTTGGAAACGTGCTTAAAATCGACATTTTCATCGTTGCGTATGAAAAAAATAACAACACAGACAGAGGTTCAATTTTTGAATGCAATATAAAACAGCGAGATTTTATTCACAAGCATGACGTCTATTCATCCGAATTTGTAAATTTCCTTAAAAATGAAAACGTCAGATTATTAAAATGAATGGCAGCCCATGCGGTGCTTTAATAAAACGATCAAAGCACACAATAACAATACAAGGGGTCGGCCAATTTTAATCCTCTTTCAGTGATAAAAAAACTCCAACAATCCTCCTTGTCTGTTTCTCTAGGTCTCATGATCGTTCACTTATGAATCTAAAAAAAACGTATGTTTTTGTAGGGGCAGTCGCATATTCATACTCACACATCTATAGGCAACACCATTATTTATTGCACTACATAGTTTATAGGAAAGTGATGATTACTTGAGTTAAGAGAAAAAATATACTATTTCTAACCGGTTAAATGCCAGAAGCGAGTTAACTCGCACAGCTTAAAATATATTTTGCTAGAAAAGAAAGAGATATTTTGGATGGTTTTAAATTTGAAAACGTAGAGATATGACTATAATATGAGCATTAAAAACAAAATCATGATAAAGAACATTCAATATACTTTTAAAAGAAACATTAAGGTTATATTTGAGAGTTAAAAATTCACAACTTACAAGGTCGTGGCATTATATCTGACACAGAAAATGTTAACTATTTGTTTCAGTAATCAGTAAGGGGTCGTCCATAAACTACGTAACGCTCTTGAGGGGGAGGAAGGGGTGACCACTAACGTCTACATAGAGTTACAAGGGGGAGGGTGGGTTAATTTTTATTGTTACGTAACAATTTTCCCTCTCAAAAAGTAAATAGGAGGTGATTATAAATTGCATTCCTATTTAACCTTTTCTGTGCCAGGCATAATGTATTAACCTGGTAAACTGTGAATTTTTAAACAAAAATAGAGAACCTAAGTATATATTTTAAAAGTATATTGAATAATTCATTTATCGTGAGTTTTGTTTTTAATGACCATATTATAATTATAACTCTGCACTTTTATATTTAAAATCATCCAAAATATCAAAATTTCTCAAGCAAACTACGTTTTAAGTTGTGTGAGTTAACTCGCTTCTGGCACATAATCGGTCAATGTGGAAAGTTACGTAACTTTTGGAAGGAGGGAGGGAGGGGTTAAGCTAAATGTCTACATAGTTAAATGGAGGGGGGAGGGTAAAAAATGTAAGAACAAACGTTACGTAGTTTATGGACGATCCCTAAACGCATAATAATAAAATAACACATCTCAAGGATGGCTGATATAATGAGTATATGTATATTTCAAACATCTCAAAAACGGTTGATTTTTTAGTTTTATCTATTGTAGATAAATAGAAACAATGATAATTTATATATAAAAAAAAGCCTTTTCTTGAAAGTTTTTATGTTCGATATGAGTGGAAACGTCGAAAAAAATTCTTTTGCTAACAGTACATGTTATAAAGATAGCTACATTATAACATGTAGTGTCTAAATAGTGATCAGATGATTCGATCACCATTAATCGGTATAACTAATATAACACTACTTTGTCACAAAATATTATTTAAGTACACATTGCAAAATAATTAATCTCAATTAATAAAACAATGCAATTTTAAACCTCATGCAGCAGGCAGAAACGATTTCACAATTCATCAAAAGAAGAATAACCATCAAGTTGTACCAGTAAGTCTTTTTGAAATTTCAGTTAAAAATAGTGATACAGATTTTGATTTAGACTAAACTATAAAAGACAACCGAATACCACAAAATGAACGATAGTATTAAGCAAGGTGAACTTTGACTAACTGCGATATTATTCAAATAAGTTAAGCGACAAAACGTGCGGAAAAATAAAAAAGCGACAAAATAAAAAGAGCCCAAAGCTCGAAAGATAATAAATTGCCCGCTTCATTCCGAATATTATTTGAAACACGTTCTTTCCATAAATATTATATTTTTGTCGATTAACTGCTGCTATGACTTTAAAGTGGATTAAGCAACTCCGTTTTTACATCGAGCCACTGAGAGAGTTTCATTGCCAACTAAATAATTTATTAATATGTATTTGAATGTAAATTTTTACATTTTTCATATTGTGTTTTTAAATTTAATCGACCAACTATTGATGCTGCAACTTGTATACCGTATAGACGTCTAGTAAAACAAAAGTGAAGGTACTATTTATTAAAATGATTTGGGCGTTCATTATTTAGTAAAATAATAATATTCGCATACATTATGAATATATGTAAACTTACGCTTAGGCCGATATAGTCGTTCAAACAAATAAAGTACAATATTAGTATGAAACATTGAAATCATCAATACTGATCAATTTGTATTCAGGTAAATCAATTTGACATTAGATTGATTGAAATGCGATGCGAAACCATCGACATCCGGGCGAGCGAGCAGACAATATCTGCCTGTAATAAAACAAATAACACGCATAGACTAACAAACGTTCATACGTGGTATTTATTCAAATAAGTAAAACGACGCTGCGAGACAACAAAGCAATCGAATAAAAGCTCGCGGAGACAAATGGCGGCCCGCAGATGACGGTCGGTCGACCGTCCGACACTGGACACGAAAATGATAAACAAAAGGGTATTGCAATAAAAAAGACAAATTACACGAGCCAGCCTCAGGAGCAATTAATCATGACAACTCGTGACAAATCGTCGGCTTTGTTCGGCAGGACGGGCGAAAAGCGAAATTTTAGAATTGCTAGAAGCAGGAATGAAAGGAACCAGACAGACATCCTCGTACGTACATGAATCAAAACGTACCTTAAGACTTCCAGTACTACCACAAATTCAACGGTAAATATGTACGGATTCCCATTTAATAAGAGTTGGCATTGTTTTCTGTATTCATTTGCAATTGTCTTCTAAAATAAATGTGACAATCGTTCCGAAATCTCCAAATGTATAGGCTAGTTTTACTTTACTTAGATATATAAATTATAATGCTCTACAATCAGTTCAAATCCATGGATAGTACAAGCATAAATAATTTAATAATATACGCGAATCCCTTGAAAAAACCTTCCAATACATATTATACTTCAGATTATTTTTGTAATACTTTCCTCGTAGTAAAATATATTACACCACGTAATTTCAACGGTGATATCATTCAGATATTTCTGTTACAGCATTTTTCACAAGTGACATTATAACGTATTATGCCGATTCCAGTAATTCTGACATGTATATATTAAGATTTGTTGTAAACAATCTATTCAATTATTCTATTATATTCAAATTGTGTGTAGTGACAGTTAAAGAATACATTCCATACACTGCTTTCCTAGAGACTAATATGTATACACTACATCGGCTAAAATCTACACTAATAAATATATTTCTTCAGATTGGTAGCACTTGCAACTAGAAATCAAAGAAATACCCTCAGTGATATTACCAGTGAGGATTAGGTAACTGGTCTACATTGAAACAAGATTCGTACATATTTATAATACTCGCAATGGCGTACAAGTGCTGTATTTTCCTGGTAACATAACATAGAAATGCCTTTTCACAGTTTTCAAAGTTTCTAAAGTTTTCTTATACCATACAAATGTTAGAAGTAAGTAAATTTAATCACTTTATTAAACTTTATATACTACTAACTAATCTTTGGTGGCAAACTATTTTTTCGGAATAATTAAATAGTTTTATACTTATTTCTGAGTACTTAGTGGTATAGTAATAAAATGAATGTAATTTAATTTACGTGTATAAAAAAAAGATTATAATCAATTAAAATATTTAGTTTTGTGAAAAATTATATTTCTACATAAATTTACATTGCACAAAAACAACAACTGTTGATTGAAAAACATAAACATTAATAACGAAAAAAGTAGAAAATTTCAAAAATAATTAAATACGGGTTAGTATAGCCCAAATACAAGGTTGTATGTGAGTCTGAGGATTATCGGGTCTACGAGTGCTACGACTTGTACCAGCTATCGATATTCGACAGAAAAATTCATCTTACTAATCCTTGAAATGGAGATTTTTACTAAATTATAAATATTAATCTTGAAGAAATATTTAAAATAAAAAAAATCACAGTACGATTGCTTTCTCTTGGCATAAAAATTCGTTTTACTTTGATATGTCTAAATGACATGGTTTTTTTCTTGTAAATAATTTATAAAAAAAAGTGAGTCGGGTGCGCTATCTACTCACCTACGAAGGCAACACGGATAATATATAACATGTCGTTATTCCTTTCGTTATATTTTCTAACGTTAGGGTCACGACATAATTAAGTATATCACTGGAAAGAGTGTCGCAATATATACTACACTATGTCGATATCTCATTTTGCCAAAAATTGACATAGTGTAATTTACCTCCCATGTATAGATATAAATAATTATATAAGGTTACAATTAATGTAGAAAAATACGATACCGTCGTTTTAAATAAGTATAGAAAAAAACATTTCGGGGTAGTAAGACTCCGACCCCCATTTAAACATGTAGATTATTGAGATTAATTTCTACGACACATACCACTCACTATACTAAACGTGAGTGCCCACCTGAGAACCTAGATAACATGAGTTGATGGCCCGCCCATAACAAAGCTGCTAACTACGAACGCAACAATAAAAAACAACATCAATGCTCAATAACAATACATCGAACTAAAATTCAATTACCAACAATAAAGGTACTCGCTGAGCTTTTTGCAGTATTTCAGTTAGGTGCGCCACTGGCAATAAGACTAATAAATTAAGAATACCTTCATCAATCTCAATTAAGCCGCCGAAACCTGATGATAACAGACGAAAACGTCTGACTTGGGGATGCGTTCACACCGGAAATTACGATAAGGCTTACTCATTGTTTTAGTAGGGTGGTCATAAGTAAATCGTATGCACACTATTTCTTCACCATATTATAGTCGGATTTACATTAAGAATCGATTTTTCCGAATCCTGTACATAGATCAATTAAAATTTGTAAAAACTCATTTAATTTAGCAGAGTATTGCAAAAATATTGATCAGTGCGCTAGGATTTAATGACATTTTCGAACATACTTGTACAATATTTTACATCATAATTGTGGATATCTCCTATCGAACCCCATTAAGTATTTTGTTTAATACGTAACTTAAGCATCAGGTTTTAACATTGTCTTTAGGCAAATTATACCAGACAAGATGTGGATAACGTTGTTAGGCGAGATGAATCTAGAACTTTATAAAGGCTAATTGAAAAAACTCGGCTGCTCCACGAAAAGATGGACAAATAACATAACGACGTATGGAGAAAGAATGAAAGAAATAGCTAAAACAGAAAATTCTGAATAGTGGTTATGCAGTCGGCTTTAAACCTGAATGAATCGAAGCGCATGCCATTATCATCTTCGTCAGGCACAATGACCTTCATATTTAATGTATTTGTACAATATTTTTGCATTTGGTAATTGTATGTGAAATTTTCAGAAAGGCAAGAATATTTTTAAGACTTTCAAGACTCGAGAATATCCTCGTACTCAATTTCATGATAGTACCAAAATGACAGCAGTTTTACTGTAAATTAGGCAAACGAAAATATGTTGAATTTCAAAAAGTCGAAAGATTTTTTTCAAAGAAAACTATTTCTTTACAAGATAGTGCCGTCCTGAAAATCATTTATTATTTGCCACTGAAACAAAATGTCAACTCGCTACCTACACAAAGGCGGCGCCTAAATAATGAGATTGTTAATAGTATACACGTATACAATAAGTATAAATAATGATGCATTGTTAGCAGTATGAAAATAGTTATAAGCACAGTTTGTAATGGATAGTAAACCTGGATATGTTTAATTAAAGAAGCGGCCCAAGATTTGAAAAAAACTGGGATTTTTACAGGCATGTTATTATAATCTTTACACAATACAACAATACGCTACGGTCTGTCGATTTAAACTGCACTATGTACAATACGAGTATATCAGACAAAATAAGTAAAATTACGTCGGAAGTGACCAAGTTGTAATTCTCATTCCCTCGGTTTAAAACTTATCTAAATATA
>JAPMAG010002091.1:0-11530 GCA_036584685.1 Rhyacophila sp. Rhy_31_5
GGCTTTTCACCACGCAAGGATTGACAGCAGAGAAAATTAATATTATTGTGCATAGAATATGAACGTATTTTTTTGATTTCGACAAAATGTGCTTATATCGCTCTTTGTAACTAAACGCTATACAACGAATAACAACAATAAATATATTTGTATCAAATAATCCGTTTTAAATTTAATATATTTGTTAAGTTTACCATTATATTTAATGAAATAAAAGTTTCTCTGTTAATCAAGCGCATGCAAGGTCATATAAAAAGAATATACCTACATGGATTTTTCCTTTGTTGTCATTTATCGGTACGATACAGATATATTGTACTTTATAAGACTTTATAAGGTTAACAATTAATAACACAAATGCAATAAACAGTTCATGAGTTGCCAGCAACAAAAAAATACTATATTATATTGGTTTCGTAACAATTATAAATATTGAAATTGTGGCGTGTTAAAAAAACTGGGTCATATAACTCGAAGGAATTTATTTGCCTCCACAGTAACACACTCTATTAACCTCTACACCGCCAGTCGCCTGCATACTTATACTCGTAGCTCACATATTGGTACGACCTATATTTTTGCTTTAATTTAGATTATTTTTTTTACTATCATATATGTATTATTAGGCTGACATCTACCAAGAAAACCTGTAAGTTCTGTTAGGATTCAATAAGAAATTTAATTTTATATTAGTACTGGAAAAATCATACAAACGGTGAAATAGTTATTAAAATAATTATTCTGGTAAAATTACAGCTGTAATTATCCGAGTGAATATGCAGTGAAAACTCGTTGATATATTCTAATATGAATACTATTTATTTAATTGTGTAAACTGTAAATACACTGAACTTTCTTTTTACTGGGAGTTTTTTACACTGTTTCGAAATAAAATGGTGCTACACAGTGGCGTAGTTGTCTTACAGCAAACTCATGCAAAGCATGAGGCCCCTCAATGACCAGAAGACATTTTATCTGTCTACACTCAATATCCGATTTCAAGTAAAAATTCATTTCCTACTAAAAGCGATGTATGGAATACTTGTCCATGGAATGCAAAGTATCGCACATGTATATAAATCTACTAAAAATCTGTAAAAAGGTTTTTTTTTGCAAAGTTAGTCACAAAAGTTTACGTATTCTAATATTTCAAATAGTTCTTCTGTAAAAAGTCCAATATGACGTAGATAGTTCTGCATTACCCATAGCCACTCTTTAACGATAGTAATAAAACTGAGTCATAAACTAATGTCTCAATTTCTTGGCGACTTGAGCCATATATAAATTAATCACGTCTCAGAATCGAAATGCTCAGATAAATAGTTATTTGTTTCTACTGATCAAAATAATAATAATATAACAATAAGAAACTTGGGCACATAGTAATTCGTGATGTACTGAAGTAAGATTCTGTAATATTAATTAATTAGTTGTCGTCTGACTTTTGGGTAGTGACGCATACCCAACGGTTTACAGTCAAATTTATTATGATTATATTTTGATGTAAATAGAAATATGTACTTTAACGCATACGTACAATTATTTAATCTCATTATTTTTAAATTACGCAAGGAGAGCGCCTTTGCGTAAATTTTGCATAAGGGCCAAAAAATTCTGGCTACGCCACTGGTGCTGCATCCCTGGCACGAATGTACTTGCTACTCAGTACTATACGCAGAGAGGTGTTCAGAAGGAGTTAGTTATTGCTCGTTACCGAGAGTAATACAAAAAACAGCCACAGTGAACGATAATAAAAATTTTGTTTAAATCCAGTAAACCTGAAAATTTGAAAGGAAATATTATACGGGCTCTAGATATCTTAAGTGACGAAAGCAATGTAGTACCATATGTGCATAAACGGGTTCGTCTACTGTCTGATAGTGAATAATCTTTGTTACGATTGTTTTAAATTATCTTTTTTAATACAATTTAAATACAATAAACAAAAATGAATTATTTTTTAATATCTAATGATTTTTATACAAGGAAACTTATTTACCGTTAATTTTTTACACGTGAAATGTATCCACCATATTAAAAGATAATCCAGTGTAGTTTTAAAATTAAATGAAAAAACGTCATAATTTTAAAGATATAACATAAAATCGCGCCAATAACGTTCATTAAAGAATATTTAAAAGAACACATTATGTTTGATTTTATAGTATTTGGTGATTTGAATCGCGTAATTAAAGTTTAATTGAAGAATTTTAAGTAGGCTTATAACTTAGCGGTATACAAGTGTAATAGCCTTATATTTTTCATTGCTGTCAACATGTTAACGAAATAATCAAATATGTGACAAAAAAAACATCGTTCTGATAAAATTATATCGTAAATTTAATTAATCGCATTAACATAGTTGATTTTAATAAAAATTAAAAATCATAAATTTAAATAACAATAAACAATATTTTCATCATTGATAGTCCATAAAGTTATCTATAAAAATACTTTTTCTTTATGGTATCCCAAGTGATGATTTTTAAAAAATTCGAAATTCGAATATTCTTTACGCATTTGTTTCAGTTGCAGTGTAGTAAGAACTCTGCCAGAATTTGTTTTAATATTTAAGCTGACTAAAAAAAGGCGATTGTAAAGTTAAAACGGTTATTAGTTATATTTCAGATTTGATTTTATCAAAGATATATTTAAATAGTGTATAAAAATGCCTAGAAAAGCATTAATAGTTGGTTTTTATTTTACAATTCGTAAGTTGTATTGTTTTGTATATGGTATACTATTTAGTAATCAATATTAACCAATATTATTTTTTTTAAAATAGCAGTTTTTTAAAAAGAGATTTATTTCATTAAATTAATGATGATTCATATTTTCAAAAGGTATTGTTAATCATAAAAAATATTTCATAGCATTTTTATATGATTATAAACCAGAAAATAATTGTTGATATATCTTTTGGGCGTTGCTAAGCACGTTGCTAGTGAAACAATTGAAAAATCATTTATATAGAATTAAAATAAATTAGAATATATCGTGTATAATAGCTGATTTATAAGCATAGAAGGTTTGTCCTTAACTAAAGAAATTTGTTAAAAACCATGTTATATACTTCAACAGATATTATAAGGGATAAATAAATTTTGTTTAATTTTGAGCGCATACAAATATATAGACATTGCATGTACAACTACTGATAATGCTTTTATACTTGTGTATTATTTATGGCATAAAAATAAATAAAGCCTTAAAAATAACCATGAAACTATAAATTAGGTTTATATTTGAAAACGCGGCTTGTTCCCATGAATTATATAATGTTTAAAACTGTGCCACACACTACTATACAAAACTGATTTTAACGTGTTTTTTTACAAAATAATACTTAAAATTATTTGAACAAAAATAGTGGATTGAGCGTGTTTTCAGAATGTAACAGAATGCTTAAATACTGAATGTTTCTTAATTATGACTTTGTTTTTAATAACCATATTATAATCATATCTCAGAACTTTTATATTTAAAATCATTCAAAAGATTCAAATTCGTCTAGCAACCTACGTTTTAAGTTGTGCAAGTGAACGCGCTTTTGTTACTTAATCGGTTAATGTGGAAAATTACGTAACTTTTGAAATGAGGGAGGGGGGTTTCCAGCTGAATATCTACATGGTTGTTACAAGGAGGGGGGGAGGGTCAAAAAAAGTTAGAAAAAAACGTTTATGTTTATGGACGACCCTCATTCCAAATAAAGAAACGCGTGGAAAATACATATTTGTTAATGGTATTTTGTAAATATGTATCAATAATTTTTTTTTTCACACCACTTACGCACCAGTTTTGGCAGACACGATTGTGCGCGGCCGCTTTCCTGACACCACACAAAAGAATCTTTGACTTTATTTGCTTTATTTTATTTTAACCGCTCCCATAGCAGAGCTGTATGGGACGGTATCACCATGCACCGAAGTGCAAAAGAAATTTGTATGGTTGTATCTTATTGCTATTGTCGTTATACTGGCAAAAGACGTTGAAGTTGATCGTTTTGACTCAAAAATACAGTTTGGTAGAATTTTGCACGCTCTATCGTCTGGTAAAACTATCCTTGTGTTTTTTCATTAATATTAAAATGTCACTACCTATAAAGTCGATTTTGAATATTTTATTACTGACAAAACACGTTAATCCGACTATGGATTATTTGGCTAACCAGAAGAAGTGTTTCTAGATGTATTCTGATTCTGGAAAAACGTCAGCAAAGTTTACAGTCCGAGTTACCCTAACATAATATCGTTAAATATATGTACGAGACTTAAAACTGTAAAAATTAATTTTCTCACACGAGTATTTTTTGACTTTGCGCCTTCTGCCAGTATAACGATGATATAATGCTCGCAGATTGAATTATTAAAATACACAAACAATTAGTTAATGTCTCGACGTATTAATGTCATGAATATTCAGATGGGCAGAAGAATGGTTGTGTAGTCGGTCATTGACCTGAATGGATCATAACATCACCATTGTCATTATAACAATGCCATTTCTATTATATAACAGACATCCATTCTTCTAAAACATGTTTTTTTGTTGTAATGAAACAGTATCACCGTATTTCATGAATTCTTTTTATTTTGAGTTTTTCTCTCTTATCAATAACTGATAAGTCTTTCGATATATCATCGTATGTAACCCATAAAAAAGGTGGATTTTCTAAAAGATAAAAACTAATATTATCTCACAACAAAACACACATACACAACAAAAAAACTTAAATATCTGTATCATGTACATTATTTTAAATGTAAAACTATTGGGTTTATAATACATGCAAGGGGGGCTCTGTATTACATATGGGCCAACAAAAAAAGGATTTTACATTATTTCTGAGTTTGTGTATTACTTATTTTTAAATATTTACAATAAACTTGAGTTTCGATTGAACAATTAAAAGATTTCATATATCTTAGTCATTCTGCATATCCACTAAATAAATTTAGATCAACTTATTAGTGAAAACAAAGAAAAAATATCCTACTGTCAAAATTCGAACCCATTTGTCAAAACGATTGTACAGGCAGTTAGTTATTCCAACTGCATTTACGCCTCACGCGCGAACTCAAATTTATTAAACGCGTGTGCATACAAATCTCATCAACCGCAGCACATTGGCGAGCTTTCAGGCGTCCCGGCGCTCTATCTCGGCCCGACGCCTTTTCAGCGGGCGTCGTCGCTCATTGCCTTTGCGATTTCCGGACGAAAGAGAGCGAGTTATTTCTATAAAAGATACAAAATGCTACGGCAACGTAATCTGTTCGGATAACTGACATAATGTTTGCCCGTTGTGTTTTATAGCTTGTAGGTTTATTTTGATATTGCTGTTGTTTGTGTCCGGTGGTGAAACTTTTTAATTGGTTTACCAGAACTTCACTATTTTATTCGTATCAAGGTTTTTTACGTACGTTTGTTGAAAAGTTAATTTCTTTTATTGTGTTACATTAAAGCACGATCTTATGTTAGAATTGTGAGCTATTTACCATGATTGATACCGAATGAAATATAAATTATTATTTAAATATATTATTTTTCTCATATTTATTCAATCACTATTTTTCTTGCTAAAAAGATATTTGCTACTGAAAATAACGCTGTTGCGTATGTTTTTCTATTTTGTCTACAAAATTCGTATGTTTACTGTTGTTTTTTATTGGGTTGACATTTATAAATATATACAACAAATTAATCGACTCCTCTTCATAGTGGAATATGACTGTGTTACGAAAATACAATAATGAATATATCGTATGTCTATTTCCAATTATAAATCGAGTTATTTTCACTACAACGCCATCATTATTTAAGATTGAACATAATGATTTGACGTTATGATCTATTTAGGTCCATGACTCACTGCAAAACTATTCTCTCCCTCAAGCCGTTTAGACTTTTTATCCGCATTTTTCGGGGGTGGCTCAGGGTTGAGTGGTTATAATGATTTTTTCAACAGGTTTTTGAAAGTTCAAAATTCATCGCACCTAATAATAGACTCTCTCTGCGTTTTAGTTTTACATCAGTCGCCATAATGCACATTATATTTTGTTAAGATGTAAAAGTTTCCATATACTGTCATAATTAAATTAAATATATCCATAAAAGCTACAAACTACAATAATTCGTATGATATTTACAGCGAACTGTACATTTGATCGTATGATAAATATTTACGACTAAAATATTCCTATCCATATAAACACGCCACCATTTGAAACGGCAAAAAATTTTTTTATATCGTGATAATATCCATTTCAGTTTATTACCCTTTGTGCAAAACTTATCCGGCGACTAACTGCTCTTTTACAGCCTATTCGGGTCATAGTTTTCATGCTGTCATCGCTACATTTCCTCCCGAAGCGCAAACATATTTCGCGTTCTTCAAATTGCTTTAGTGTCGCTCTCCGCCGGCATTATTTTCAGCGCAGTAAAACGTGTGTTTATATGCAAAAACTTTCACATTTCACTCTCTTTACGCTCAGTATTATTTTTATTAACGCTAGACATAAACACCCCCGGTATTTCACATCGAGTTGACGATAAGTGAATATTATTTTCGCTTCTTTTATAGTGTATGAAGTCCTTGTGCCCAGATTAAGTTACATGAAAGTATTTTTTTAGCTTGAAAACGAATATCATTCAATCTGTAGCGATTTTCTATAGTTTTTTTTACAGGTAACAATTAGTGCTTTATTAGTTCGACTATTTGAATATATGTTATAGCAGCTTTAAATATAAACGAAAAAGCATTTTTTTTTAATTGTGATATTCAGGAGTTAACTCGTCACAAACATACAACTACCCATTGTCGCAGAAAAGATTTATTTTTACGCTACAGTTACTTCGTTCGTTTAGATATTTTTGACAAAATTGACATACCTATTGATAAATTATATTTTTAAAACTTCGTGTGATAGCGAAACATTTTTTTTTAAATAATTTAAATCACGTTTGTCATTATTTATTATAGTATATGAAACGACCCATGATTAACATTATCGTAATTTAAATGTTTTTTTAATCGGCGGAATAAGAAACTTTTTCAAAAAAATGTTTATTGTTAACGAATGACGACTCAATCGAAAATGCTTACAAGACATATTTTTAATTTGGAAAGGTTTTACTCAGTAGAATAATTCAGTTTAAAGTTTTACAAAGTAAAGACTGGCTGTAAATAAATTGTTAATATGACAATAAAATGCTAAAAAGGTAAATGCTTAGTTCTACTATTTTTGTAAGCGTAACGTTGATGTATTTACGGTGCAAACTGTATACAAAGAATTTATTTATCTGTTACACTTTGAATCCAATCCAAAAATATCTCTTTGAATATCCGCGAAGTGATTTGTTAGTGAGATTTTCGATGATAAATGAATGTCCAACTTAGAATCATAATTTATTCTATAGAGAAAATGCGCGTTCCAATAATTGAATGTATGGCAAGACTGTTGCCACAATGAATTCATCATTCTTCTATCGCTATTAAATCTCGCGTTACTTTCAATTCGGTAAACCATTTATCATTTTGTGAATTATAATATCACTTTCGCAATATAAACTTAACCGGCTTTTAAATAGTTCAATCCGTTTATTTTATTTTTTATATACAAATACATACTCTGTTTTGTCTGCCACGGAATATAAATGCTACTGCAAAATACGCATGTACAAGCCGAAAATGTCAATATATGTTGTGGAAATCACTTAACATGATACAAAGAAGACATTTTATCGTGTATCTCAAAAAAAAAAAATACCATTGTAACTTTTGTTGTAATAACAGAGTAATAAAGTTTATATATTGACGGCTTATGACACATCACGATAAGTACAGTATACGAGTATTAGCGCTTAACATATCTATTAAATTTATCTAATGATATTTTTAATTAATCATATCCTCTCCGAAACAATTCATATCGATCTCCACAGTGTGAAGATTGCTTTGTCAGTGTTTACAAGTAATAATTGTCAGGTATTAGCTAAACTAAATTCGTGCATGTCCTGGTTGTAACGCCACGTTAAAAAAATGTGTAATTTTTGTCAACCACGTGTTTTGATCGTCGACGGCACGTAAATCAGATGCGCTATCCGCTCACCTACGAAGGCGATTTATATAAACGCGTACAATAAATAATAAGTTTTTTTTAAACATCTAATATCTTTTCTTGCCAGGTAGTTTTTATCAGTTGTTATATAAAATTTGGTTATCCATTTTCATCGAATTGGCACTACCACAACATATGTAAGAATGATATGGCAGCAAGCGCCAATGTCGTATATTGCGATCACGTATATTAACAAAGTTTAAAATGCTTCATTTTAGTGCACAACAGATAAAGTATTGGAACGTATAGCTATACACCTTTAAGTATTCATCGAAATCTAGCATATTTTTGTAAATGTTTTGAAAATGATGCTGGACTAAATATTTTTTAGAATATTGGGCGTTACCAATATCACATCGACCGTGTTTAGGTAAAAAGGAGTAACCCTCACCGAACAAATTTTACAGGAGGCACAAAAACGTGTTTTAATGATTTTTAGTCAAAGTCACATCAACACAAATTTGATGTGTATAGTGACCAATAAATTAGTTTTTTTATTTTCCTGATCTGATAATGAAGAAAGTTGTTAAAGAAAAGTCATCGAAATTTGAATTTAATACTTTTTTCCTTTCCGTATAAACTTAATATATCGTTCTTTTTTCAAAATCTAACGCTGAATTTCGATAATAATTCGGCATTTTTGGCTTAATTCCCTTTGACAGAACTTGTGTTTAGTTGTGTGCATTGTGATTATCAAATAAAAGCACTTTTCAAAAAACTGAGTTTTACGCCCTTTTACCTAAGCAGGGTATCAAGTGCGCTCGAATCTCCAAATAAGTCCTTTCTAAATACGAGTATAATAAATACAAAATAGTCCTGTCTCAAAAAGCGGTCTGGAGAATTGGTTGAAGATAGGAATGTTATTAACAATGCTAAATATGTTTTCTCGTTGAATTTATGTTCGATCCGCCATCCATGATTTCACCTTTAATTAAAGTATACCCCATTTATAAAAAAAATGCACAATCACTACTTTTAGTGCATTTCAACTATGGCAAGAGAAATTCTCTCTGCGGACACCCTCAGATGTATTTTTTTCCTCACGCCACCATATAAATCACCGTTAAAGGAGAAAGCAATAAATGCAGTATTTATTATAGAATGATCCCACGATGTGTGTAGGAATTATTTCGAGTAGGCAGTATTGATTAACTCAAAAACATAGGCATGTGCTCTTGAACGTTTCCTTTTACTATTATGCTCTCGGAAAATTGTCGACAGTTAATTATAAATTGTAATGACACTTGATTAATGGTTCATATATTTATTAGTAAGAAATATTAAATTGTTACTCAACTGGCGTGACTTCATATTTGTAGTAGACTCATTAATTATAATTGTTTACGGTCATGTAGATGTTTGAATTTAATTGACAAGCATCGTATTAATATAAACGTCGGATCAATTATTAATGATAAATGATTGAGTAATTTTGTATCTTTTTGTATACAAAACATTTAATTGATTCAGCTATAAAAATGTTCAGCCTTTGGTAATACTGTTGTAATGTAAACGGATAATTATTTCTCACTTTGGTTAGCGATGACTGCTTACTCATAAAAACATGATTAATTTTAGTGTAATTTCGCAATTATCATCTTCCCATTTACGTACGTATTATTTGTATTTTTTATAATTTATAAACGAAAACATACTATATATATAGTAATTGTTTATTTATGACCATCTCGTTAAGCTTTAAAATAAATCTAGCCGTCTTACTAATATATCTACTTATTTTTTTATTCAATTTATAAAAAAAAACGTCAACGTAGATGAATTAAGATTGTAAAATTCATCAACATTGTGAAGATTGTATTTTCACAGGTTACAAATAATACACTAAGTTCATGTATTGAATTTAGATACGCGACAAAAATGTATTTTTTGTCAATTACTAGGTCTTTTAACTGAGTGTCTGTAATATGAAAATATATGCATTTGTAAAATAAATAAAAGAATATTCAAATAGTGTCCGTAAAACAGAGTTGTGGAAAATATGACGTTGAAGAATTCTTTGGTTTTGATTTGATTTTCAAAAGAGATGAGTAGTTCGCCTTGATTCTCTTCTTCCTCGAGTACCATCTTGTAGAATTTGCGAATTGGGGGAGAGTAGTAGGTTTAGACTATTTAAAAGGAAAATAAGCGCACACAATTTCTTCATTTTTGGCATTTTGATTGTGCGGTAAGCAAAATTGAATTTTATCACTGAACATATCAAAACGATATCGGTTAAATTATGACTTTTTTTATGAAAACATAAAGTTTCTCGATTGACCTACGAATATTTAACGTCATGAAGTTGGAAAGACTTAGTCGCCGGCTGTCTTCTCATTTATATGCTTCTATGTCTGAAGCTTCAGTACACTGACGCAGGAACAGTTTGTTTTAAAAATTAAAATGAAAACGTAAATCAAAATACATTGAGTTTTATTGTAAAATAGTTTGGCATGCGTTCATATTGTCAATCACACATCTGAGACAAATTGTAAATTGACATTGTCAGTATTCATTAAAGTTATTGCAGTTCTGGTTATGTAAAATTTGATCACACCATTAACTTGACTAAAAAATAGATACATATATTAAACTGCCAACAAACTGTTGTATACATGCCTGTAATTCTTAAAAGCTCATATATATTTGAACGACACTCGACATGTAAGTTACTCGTATATTAAGTTGTTCTATAATATCATTACGTAAAAGTCATGGTTCTATAAGTTTTTTTTTTCAAACTACATCTAAGTAAGTTTGCTTTCGTTGCTACATTCCTAGGCACATTGCAGTGTGTGTACATTCCTTGGCAAACCGTCTGATAGTGCAGTGTCGCCTGTTTTATGGATTATCCACTGTTGTCTTAGGAATACTTAGTATGTGTAATGTATTTATTACTGTCGTTTTCATTCGTACTTCCAAGATCAGCGTGCGAGTGGGTAAAAGGAATAAATCTATGAATAAAAGATAAATATTTCTGCTAGCGGATATGGCGACACGTTGGCGATTAAATTTGTCTTCAGCTTACTTAGTGTATTGTATCTTTCATAGCGTGGTAATAGTCAATTGAATGTTTAGTTTATTAAATTGTTTCATTCGTAGAAACAACTTTCTACGGCTATTTTTCAAGTATCTAAGTAACTGTTTCCCAAAGTAAGCGATATCGTTCCTTATAAAGTGAATAATGAAATAAAGGATATTATTTAAAATGAATGTCCACGTGACGCGTATTTTCCAAATAAATACACAAATACAGTGATCTAGGGATAGAATTATGCACATGCAAGCATATCTCAAATTTTCGGGAAGTATACCATTGATCATCAAGTACGAGTATATGTGCATACAAAGATATGTTTACAATCTTCTTAATCCATGTCACGCCCCTTAGTTGGAGCATATGGACACCACGTACT
>JAPMAG010002092.1:0-11530 GCA_036584685.1 Rhyacophila sp. Rhy_31_5
AGACAAACAGTAATTAAACATACTATGAAACTAAAATTTCTGGAAAAACTTATAAATAATAGTAATTTTTAACATAGTTTTTTAAGAACCCAAATATTTTTAACTGAAGCAACAAACAACATTTATTTTAAAAATTAAATTTGTTACAATCTGTATAATTGTTTTGGTATATCAGCTATAAGATTTGCAGTAAATAAAAATTCTTGTTTTTTCTTCTTTTTCTTTTAACCATATCCGCTGTGAGATATGTGTGGATCTTCACAATGTAAAGATTGTACTGATAGTTTTTATAAGAGTAATAATTGTCAATTATTAGCTCAACCGTGTCGGATTCGTGTTCTGGCTACGATAAAAATGAAAAAACATTTGGAAGTTTTTGCAACCAGCTCAGACCTTTAACCCTCAAATCCCCGCTTGATAGGCGTACGCGCTACCAACTAGCCTAAAGAGGACAACAAGATAATATATATAATATAATACAATATAATACTTAAATTTTATGTTTGAAGAGAAAGTTTAGATTAAGCCTACGACAATTATGGCATATTTTTTAATTTTATTAAATAGCAGTTAGATAGCAATTAATAATATAGTAAAGATATACAGAAAATAGATTATACAAAATTTGACAGGGACCTGTAGTATGAAATATATCTTTCATTATTCATTTAGTACTATTTAATATCCTGTATACTTAATTATCAGCTTTAAAATACATATTTTACATATAAATCAAGTATCAGTATTTTAATTGTACAACCACGTCTATAATAGATATGAAGATAGAACTCTGGTCAAGAAATGTGATTATTTTCTATAAGTATTTGATTGTTTTAAATATTTGTTTTTATCGAATACTTAAATAAATGACTGAGATGTAAAATTGAATATTCAATTGTATATATTTAAAAGTCTTTTTAAATATAGACAAACTACGGTTTAGTACGGACTATATTATGCCGTAACAAAGCCATGAAGAAATTCGACCAGAGAGATTTTTAAACTTTTTAAAATGAAAAAAAAAAATATTTCTCTCGAAAAGCAAATATATCTTAGCAAGGGGGAGATAGAGCGGGCAAAGTTTAATCCTTTTCGACTTCAAGTCCTGAGCAGCTGTGACGGCCAGTACTTATTTGTTCACTGGGTCAGCGATACTCGTATATTATCACATTGAGGAGCTTTTGTGCAAGCATTTGACACTGCTGGCTTTAAAGCTCTCCGCGTAATGGTCTTAAATTATTAGTTCTGCCTGTCACTTCTTTATGAAACTTGTTACGCTTAATGCTATGATCATTAAAATAGTAATTAAAACTTTTTTTAAAGATTATTTTCGAAATCTATAAATAATTTGCAAAACGTTAAAATATATCTGGAAGACAACTTTTACTTATGTTACGTATTTTACACGGTTTTGAGATATACATATACGATAGTTGAAAGGGCATTACTCTCAATTTATTGAAAAGTGCTTTTATTAGAAAATCACAATGTACACAACTAAGTGAACGTTCTATCAAAAGGAATAAATCCAAAAATACTGAATTATTATCAAAATTCAGCTATAGATTTTAAAAACAGAACAATCTACTAAGTTTTTATAGAAATAAAAAAGTATTAAACGTTAATTTTAATGATATTTCCTTAATAACTTTTTTAATTTTCAGGTCAGAAAAATGAAACACCAGTTTATTGGTCATCATTCATTTCAAGTTTGTGTTAATGTGACTTTGACTAAAAATCATTAAAACACTTATTTTTTGTCTCCTGTATTTTTTTTCTGTGAAGGTTACTCTCTTACACTTAACACGGTCGATATAATGTGACGTAATAACCATACAACTCCCCACTGAATAGCCCATAAACTATCTTAGAACTTGCTAGTAGCGCAGTCACAATTGTGTATTGGAATATACAAATTCATCGTATCCAATAATAATGGGTTTTGGTGAATGTATTTAATTATATTATACGAGGAAAAAATATCCACTTGTTTTCCTGCTTGATTTTAATTCACTGTAGGGATCGCCCTAGATTGAATAATTTATTCGTTTGTATTGTAGCCAGGATACGAAACCGAAACGATTGAGCTAACAATTGACCATTGTTTCTCGTGAAAAAAACTGTCAAAACAATCTTCACATTGTAAAGATACATTTGCGTTGTTTCTGAGCGGATATGGTTAAAAAATACTAATGAACTGGACATTCGATGTCTTAGCAATTAATATTTTTTTAACTAGTCACAGAACTTGAATCCGCAACTCAAGTTTTCTAGGTAGACGTTTCATTAACTAACCTAACGAGGGCAACAAACGACAAGGATTATTTTAGCTTACTTAATGCGTGCTGGGCTTAATATTATGCATAGAATATCGCCAAAATCGTTTAACCATCTGACAAAACGGCACACATAGTCAATTTCAGTTAAATATTCACGGTTATATAATATATGGAAATAAATGGTCGATGGAAAAATTCACCTGTCGACCCTTCGTAAATATATCGAAATCATTTATAAAAGGTTTCCAAAACAAACATCCGTTCGGTTGGTACACGTGTTTACTCAATATGCAAAGGACTAAAATTTACCTCAGATCCTTGTAAAATTGGAGGATTTAGGTGTTTTATACGAAATATTTTGAATATTTAAGCTTTTTCAAATGCAAAAGACGCGACAGAAAAAATAGCTTTTGAAGCATATATTGACGATAAATATAATAATTCAACAAATTGTTAAAACCACATATAGTTCAAACGTATATTAACGTCCTACTTTTTTTAAGTTTTATATTTTTTTGCTACGATCGATAATAATGTTGTTTTTTATTTGACTGAAAAAACAAGACTAACAAAAAATATAGGCAATTACTGCAAAATATCAACACGATTAGCTAATTTTAACACAAAACAAACTTTGTTACAAGAATTAATATTCGTCTGATTAATTATTGTAAAAAAAAATCAATAATTTTCTTGTGTTTTGTAACATAACACTTTAGTTGATTTACAACTTTCTTATAGAGAAATTGGAGAGTGTGGTGAAACCGATGAAGTATTTAGTAAAAAGTAATAAATTTTTATTTTCGCAGTTAGTAGTACTTAGCATTTACAATTATTAAACTTTTCAGGAGTGAGTTTTTAATATCGGTTGCACAATTGGGTGACAGTTTTTACTTTAATCTAGCTTTAAATTTTGAATGTATCAAATGTATACAATACTACAAGTATAATGTATATTTGATGCATACAAAATATGTACGAGTATTTTATTGCGTAATGTTTGATATACATATACGTCTATACTTCGACAAAGCGAATTTTGAGTGAACGCATTTGTGCGTCAGTATCGATGAACAGATTAAGTGTGGTAAATAATATCTTCAAGATGGCGGCCGTTATCCATTTTTCGAGAGGGAAAAGTGTTATATAACAATAAAAATTAAATTTGTACACCATGTAGACATGTTTCTGATCAACCCTCCCCACACCCTTCAAGATCATTACGTGGTTTATGGACGACCTTATATGTATATTTATAACTTTTCAAACTCCCATTTAAAGACACTTTAAGCCAAATTATGTTTAAATTATTTACTGCGTTCACTATATTATATATTTAAGCGTTTGTTTATTATAAAATATTCCAAGACGAGAATGTCATTTACCCAGAATTAGCACCGCTTTGTGCAGTGAAGTGGCAGAAATGAGCGCGACGGGGAGCTTTACCGAGAATAAATGAGACTGTGAACACTACTGTCTCCGTAGACATGACTAAACCCCACCGATTGTGTGAGTCATGCACACCCTTGGCAACAGACTGACAATAAAAGCAACATCTTTACAAAGTGTAAGTGATTCATCTTTATGAGGCATTCATCGGCGTTTTGTGGATAGGGGCTTAAACAAATATTCAATATCAACTCAACCGTATACTACTGCATTTTAGGCATTATAGAAAATACGGCATTGCTTATAGATGTTTTCTCGTTTAAACTTAAGCTATTCATTTTGATTGCTGATTCATTTGAAAAATATTTAAAATATACATTAAGCTCTAATACAAATAACTACACGTAAAATAAATTAATATGTTATTAAAAGCATCAAACATTCTGACTTTAAAATCTCAAAATAACCGTTCACTGAGCTTCAAAAAACAGATACCGGTGAATTCTGAGAGTGTGGTGGTATGACTATACGTGAAATGAGGTTATAAAGAAACAGAACCTCTCATTTAAAATGAAGATGAAACGTTGGAATTGGCTTGGCTTTGTGCTAAAAATGCCTGAATTGTATCTCAACCGGAAATGCTTCTTCTTTAAACCAATCAGATTCTCTTGTCCCAAAAAGCTAAATACTATATGTTTTCGGCAGAGTTACGGAATGCTGTCATTACATGGAATGATTTAAAAAGACTGGTCAATGACAAAAACTCATGGAGACAACACGTGGTCTCCAAATTTTCGTTTCAATACCTTCGTTAAATTTTTTTACATATTTATATATCGTTTTGAATATTTCAAAAAATGACATTTCTGTTTTAAAACTTGATTTTAATAAAAAAATACTTTCCTGATAACTTTTAAAAATAGTTTTGAACTCATTTTACTCCATAATTAAAAGCATTCCACGAACAATAATAAAGGGCACATTTTCATAAATTTACGAAATTGAGATTTAAATGACTCATTCTGCTTATCGTTTTCCTTGATAAAAACATTTAGAGTTGAAGGATAAACTTTCTCAATACATTAAAATGATTGCAGACATCTTATTTTCATTATTTTCGTGTTCTTGTGTGAACTGGCCAAAAAGGTGCCCTTGATCGTTGTTCGAGGGGTGCCTCAAATTATATATTTATAATCATGTTTTAAATACGTTATGCTCTATACTCGTATGTTTATATATATAAACATATAATCAAAATTGTAATAGATATATTATTTTTCTTACTTTGAAAATACAAGTTATACGAAGGAAATATTAAAGAAAACTTTAATTCAAAATCAACTACCGATAAACATATCCACGTGGTCGCAAAAGGTTTAACTCTCAGTTTTTTGAAAAGTGCTCTTATTTTCGAATCATCACAATGTACACAACTAAATTCTGTTGATTTGAATTAAGCCAAAAATGCTGAAGCAATGTCTAAATTTACCTTTAGATTTTGAAATAAGAATGATTTATTTAGTTTGTGTGTAAAGAAAAAAACGCATTAACTCTCAATTTTGGTATTATTCTTTTAATAACTGTTTTATTTATCGGATCAAGACAATAAAACACCAATTTATTGGTCACCATCCATTTTAAGTTTGTGTTAATGTGAGTTTGACTAAAAATCATTAAAAAACGTTTTTTGTGCCTCCTGTAAAATTTGTTCTGTGAGGGTTAATGCTTTTTGCTTGTCAGTCAATATATAACGATAACAGAATTTCGTTTTAATATTTTACAATCTTTGAAAATATAAGTTATACGAAAAAAACTTTAATTGAAAATCAGCTTTCTGTAGACATAATATGTTGGCTTTCTTAAAATAATTAAATCAAAAAGTATATGTATAGTGTTGGAACTGACGCATTTCAAAATAAAATGCTTTATTTGTATCAGCTATGACATATAATACCTTAATAATACACAGTAAAAGCTTTTCTACAACTTGTAATATAAGTACAGTGTATCTTATTTCGATATGTTTTTGAATG
Organism: Rhyacophila sp. Rhy_31_5; assembly: GCA_036584685.1. Lineage (NCBI taxonomy): Eukaryota > Metazoa > Arthropoda > Insecta > Trichoptera > Rhyacophilidae > Rhyacophila > Rhyacophila sp. Rhy_31_5. The sequence continues at coordinate 5,702 of JAPMAG010002092.1, forward strand.
CATACGAAATAAATTACAATAGGTAACTGAAAGCAATTGAAGATATTTATCGGGATACTGATGTAAGGATAAAACAATTTATAGCGTACCGTGAAAAGCGCCTCCGCTTTCCCGCCTCTCGAAATAATTCAAGTGCGAGTGGTGCATTTACACTACCTTCTTACTTGCAAAGTTATTTTGACGCTATGAATAAATTTCAATGAATTTAAAATACGGTGGTTTTGGCATTTTGTCAAATTACTCTGTAATATTTCCAGTACAAGAAAGATACGTTAAACGTTGATTGTGAGTTTGAGTGATAACTGTTTAGACTTTAATATTATATTGTAAAGTGAATGAATAAAAAAACGGAAGAAACTTGCATGTGTAGTGTTGGAGGGTTAGCATTCAATTTTTACAAGAAAACATCTATAGTGATGAGATGGCACTTTGCAAATAGATTCTATTATTGCTGAGTTTTTCTGGAGCAACCTCTCACTATAAATGAAGTTTATATAACTCACAATTATAGATATCGTATATTCAACACTTGAGTACAAATAAATCATATCAACTTATTAAGTCTCAAAATAAAGGCTCACTAAGCTTCTATCCGCCAAACGAAGTATTAAGAAAATATATTATGCAGCTTTTCATTACATCTAATGCAAAGATAAGTCATTTGACTTGGTCATGTACTAAAACTCAACCAGACATACTCGTACGCTTTCTTCAAGCCAACCAATATTTGTCGTCTAGAACAGTGCTCCGCAACCAGAGTGCCATGGCACACTGATGTGCCGTGAGCCGGATACAGGTGTGGTGCGGTCAAATTCAATGTATTTGATATTTTACAATTTTTTATTATGTATTTAATACACAATGACAAATTATTTTTCATAATGTTGTCTATTTTTCAAAATGTAGTATAGAATAATTATTATAACTAAATAATTGTTCAATGGTCCCCCAGAGCCTGGTGCCAACTGTTGAAAACTATATAGTGTGCTTTGTACACACCATGGTAACACCAAATTAGTCATAGATAAAGAAAAATGACTCTTATAAACAAGTGCAGGTATCACATTAATTAATTATTATTTTACAATAATTATTAAGATTGCGTGAAAATAAATATGTTATAGTTTTATGTATGTGTACTTTTAAAAACAAAAATTTATTGTTGAAAATTGTGTATCAATTTAATACCTATATATTTTAGCTTAAGGTGTGCCGCGGAATTCTAAGAAGAGTTTTGGTGTGTCGTAGGTGAGAAAAGGTTGCTGAGTACTGTTCTAGAAGACTGTTGAATAACATCTACAGCCTGTATTTGGTAAAGTTACGAGCTTAACATCATTTTATGTACATCTGTCGTCTTTTTCCATATGCTTACTTATACAGACTCGTAAACAAAAATAGTTTTTCTTCTCAGAAACTCTTTCAATTAAATATTTTAGCAGTTAATGACTCGTATTTCAAAAATTACATAGGTATTGATTTATGTTTTGTTCAACAAAATGTAAAATTTAAATAACAAAAGTTCTTTTACTTGCAATCATGATGATGGAAACTTAAATCAGGTCAATGACCAGTAACAGCTTTTTGGTTCAACATAAACAAAATACTTGTACGTGACATATACGTCTTATTGCTAAGTATACTCTACATAGCATACTCGTATACTTGTTTTATCATTAATAAGCAGAAATAAAATTTATTAATTATTTTAATTATTTATTATTAAATTAAATGTGGCGCCACAATCGATTTAGGTCCATTTTTGCATTTCTAATTACATTATCCGCCCATCTCATTCTGAGGCGGCTGACGGGCCAAGTGGCTACTGGAGTTCCTTCAAAAACATTCTTGAGAGTTTTAGATTCATCGCACCTTACAACATGATCTGCCCATCTATGTTTTCTTGTCTTCAAAAAAATTAGTTTAGTCTATGTTAACATATTTATCTTGACAATAAACGTATTAGCTTATTAATAAATGAACTTCATATTTCAGAAGAAAAATGGCAAATGTACTTTTACATTTTGTTTTAAAAGTGTATGAATATTTTATAAATAATGTACAAAATTTAAATAATATTATAGTATGGTTTAAATAAAAATATGTTATTGAACCTGTCAATGCATTACCAAAATCAACGTATTGACTAAATATTTTTGATAAATTAACCAAATAGTTTTATCAAATATGTATTAAAATAGTAAAACGGATTGAAACTGTCTCGACCTAGTCTCCGCGAAACAATAAGTGTATTTTTGTGATTTTTAACGGAGTATTACTAAAAACGCATGTATATTTTGAAAAATAATAATTGGGTCACTGACTACGTTTAGCTGTAAATTAAAAGAATAACCATTTTAGTTCATCCAAAACTCAATGTTACATCGTTAACAAATAAGTGCGTATTTTTTTAATAAACGATTTTAATCATTGTTTCAATTTTATCCAATATAAAATTATTTACTAAAGAATTTGTGAACAAAATGAATACAAGTGGATTGCGTAGCTGAAAACTATTTTTTTTAGAAAATACACCAAATTTTTTATTATCACTTTCTTTATATCGTTCCGCTTTAAACCGAGATAGATGACTAAATATATTTTTATGTTTTTCAAATAATTAATAAGTCTACTTAAATATATTTCCATACATATTATTGAGATGTCGCATATAATATATATATATATTTAAAATCATCTCTGCTCCGAAGCAAAGTATCAGGATTTTCACAATCTAAAGATTATTTTGACAGTTTTTTTTACGAGTAATAATCGTCAAATATTAGTTCAACCGTTTCAGGTTCATGTCCTGGCTACAATACAAATGAATAACCATTTGTAAAATTTGTCATTTTTAAAATGTCCCTCGGCTCGTGAGTCGGATAATATATAAATGATTTTAATACACTTTTTAAGCAACGCACGTAGACAATAAATTCATTTAAGACAAACACTTTTATAAATTGAACCGATGTAGAAAGTTTTCTTTCGATAAATTCTTCAACAATTGAAACACGAAGATTGATTCGACAAAACGACAGTAATACTGTGTTTCCATGCCTTAACGTAGCCTCAGTTATGGCGTCATATAAACTACAAAGCTTTAGCGCTACGGTGCTGAGTATTTGTTGAGATTACTTTGTCAATTTTAGTGAAAAACGTCTGGAAACTCGTGCAAAATTCTGGCGGGTTTGCCCATTGTTCACGACGTTGATGGATCGAGCCTGAGTTCAGCCAGTTGGTGCACTTTGCACAAAGGTTGAGCTTTGGTAAACTGCAGGTGCTTATGCGATGTTTTTTTTTAAAAAATCACACATATTTATCAACTTGCTCTACTGCAAACATTTCTTCTTAGTACAGTTTATAAAACGTTCAAAGATATGAGACGAACTTAATATTAATTCATATAACAAATAAATGATCTAGAGTAAAATACTGCATAGTTATGTTACATACAAGTATTAGTTTTGTTTTTTTAATTATTTATAGATTTATAAATAGTACTCTGGTTGATAAAAAAATGCTCATAGCTAGAAGCAACATATGGGATTTTATAAAAATGGCTTCAATTTAACCATACTTTGAAAAATTTGAAAAAAAGTGTCATTAGAAAACTTTTAAAATAATCAAAATTGTATATTAATTTCATTTTTGTACGTTAAAGGCATTATAACTCTTAATAATATATAGACCGTGTTTTCGTAAAAGGGCGTAAGCCTCACCTTTTAAGAATCACAATGTACACAACTCACTATATGTTCTGTCAAAAGGAATTATGCTGAAAATTCCGAGTTATTATCGAAATTCAGCTATAAATTTTGAAAAAAGAATGACCTTATAAGTTTGTGTGGGAGGAAAAACCATAAAATCTAAATTTTAATTATTTTTATTTAATTGCTTTTTCAATTTACAGGTCAGGAAAATACAACACCAATTTATTGGTCATCATACATTTCAAGTTTGTGTTTATGTGACTTTGTCTAAAAAAATGAAAACACATTTTTTGTGTCTCCTGTAAAATTTATTCTGTGAGAGTTACTCTCTTTTACCTAATCACGGTCGATATATTTCATGTGCATATAAGAGATAATTTGGATACTTTAAATCAACATGTACTTCAAGAAAATTCCGAGGGTTCATTGACACGACTATACTCAAAATAAAGTAATATTTGATTATACCATGCAGCTTTTTGTCAAGATAAGATACTATGTTGAATTTTACATAGTCACGTGGTAAAAATATCTGAACCACTCTCAGTATATTTCAGCACATCACTTATTCATTACAACCAGATTCTATCATCTTGAAATGCTATTGACCATTATCCAAATGCTGTATTCGGAAGAATTACGGTGTGTTAACATGACATAAAAAAACGCAACAAAACGTGAAACAAAATATATTGTCCATATAATACGAATTGAGAAGCGCAATATGGTTAAAGAATAAGATAATATTTACTACATGGCCTAAAAATACTCATGTAATAAACAGAATCATGAAAATATAAGATGAGTGCTTGTCCAGCGGTGACTCAATGGACATATCGTCCGATTGTGTATTTGTAAGAGACGGCTTCAGTTCCGTGGTATGTTGGAAGTGTTGGTTTTTTGTTGCCGGGAAATTTTAAATTTAGTTTTTCCACTAAGATAAGGTGATAGCGTTCCGTGCAACATATGTGAGGGAAACACAACATTTCATTCGTGAAAGTGCCAGGAATTTAACTTCGCATAATCGAGTTATGTATACTAGAGAGTCATTGGTGAATCCTCAAAATAAATTAAGCATATAGATTTCCATAATGTGAAGACTGTTTGACAGTTTTTTTACCAGTAATAATTGTCAGTTATTGGCTCTGGTTTCAAGTACATACAGACGACAGAACTTGAGTAATTTTTTCCAGCCATAAGGTTCAAACCTTAGATCCTTGGCTCGTTAGTTGGATGTACTATTCACTCACCTACAAGGGTGACTCAACTTGTCGAAGTAATAATTAACAACTATTCTAAAATAATGTTCACACTGTGATGGTTTTGCATGCTCAGTTAAAGAGCGAAAACTGAAAAAAATCTTAATTCATTCAACTGTTATATTTATTTTTATTATAGAATATTTTAATATAAACCGTTTTACGCCTTTTTTATCATATGCTCTACTTATTAATTAAACTTTTTTTAGTAAATATTTTAGAAAAATAAACTAAATCTATTGTGATTACTTAAATAGTTTTGTCATTTTCAACTATACTTACTTTTACTAACTTACAACTTTACTTACTTAATACTTTTAATTACTGTCAAAAACTTTCAAAAGAAATAAAATATAATAAGTAAAGATGATTATATTGACTAATGTAGATTTGATTATAATATGTAAAAATCGGTTAGAGGTACATTCTTTTAACTTATTGATCGAAAAATGAAGTAATAAGTAATAATAATGATATCTGTATAGATAATTTAATATTTATTTAAAATATCTATTTTGATCTTATGATTAAAAAATGTTCTATTCTGGTAACATGGATATAGCTAAATGAAGTAAGACTATAAGCACCAACCACTCATTTCCATCTTGTAAATAAAGCTCAAACGACAAGTGGTCTCGCCACCTACTGCTTTATAATAAGAATGTAATTTGTGCAGTTGTAAATTTACTCTGCCTTCGTAGAAGAGATTTACTCGTAGAGCGAGGGCTTTTGCCACAGCGGCGTAGCGATAAAGCGTAGTCTCTACGCTGCAGACCATAAATAATAGAAGTCTAAATCAAAAGTGTATTAACATCTTCATTATTGGCATTATTTTTAGCACCTATTAAGAGTATTTTTTA
>JAPMAG010002096.1:0-11525 GCA_036584685.1 Rhyacophila sp. Rhy_31_5
TATCTAAGATTTTAATATCTATCATAGTGCACAGTCTAAATTTTAGGCCGGCTTCACGCATGGAGAACATTTAATTACTATTAATTTGGCTGTATTAAGATTTACGCCACCATAAAATAGAATACTAAAAACTTATTTTCAATATAAAATATGTAGATAACGAGAAAGTTTGCGTATTTAAATTGATTGATATACGAGTATGGACGTGTAGAGATTCGGTTATAAAAACTTACAAAACGAACATACGACACTCGTATTATAATTGCATCGGGTACTAGATGAAAAAAACTGTTTCAAAACTATTGTAAAACAATGATGCACTATGAGAATTTTGACAACTCAAATGACCATTGCAAATCGTGTAGTAACGTATTCTTTTGTGTTTTCTTACAATATTTTAAAATGTAGAATGCAAATATGTCTAGTTATAGTTCAGTATTAAGAGAGAATATCTTACAAACATCATTTTAAAGTATTTGTAATGATATTTCACAAGCTTTATTTGTCGCCCTCGGCGAGGCGATCTACAAACTGCGTTTTATCTGTGATAATGCTACGTTAAGTTCTTGGCTACATAATTGTCAAAAACGGTATGTCGATCTTTTCTAGTTTTTTTTAAATCGTCTGTAAAGTTTGACGTTAATTAGGTAAAGTTGTCATTGTTTAATATTGAAAGACTGAATAAGTTGGTTAGCGTTCTTGTCACAAGAAAAATCAAATTATCAAACAACAACAAATTATAACATTACGTTTTAAATAAACATCTTCTTTGTTGAGTTCGGTACTCCGGTAAAGTTGCACTTTTGTATATACCGTTGTTTGACTTAAATCCCTCGATTGGTGTGTAGATAGAGCATCTGACTTATGAGCTGATGGTCGCGGGATTAAATCTCGTACCTGACAAAAATTGCACAAGTTTTATCATGTTAATTTGAAACCAGAGCATCGACTAAGTTGATTGAACTAATAATTGACAATTATTACTCGTAAAATAAAATCCACCCAAATAATCTTCACGTTATGGAGATCCATATGCTTCGTTTATGATCAAATACGATTTAAAGAAAATTTTAAAATGAGTCTAAACATTTTTAATTATAAAAGTATCGATATTTCTTTGTACTTGTTTGTATTTCGAGTATATAATGATTTATCCAAATATTAATGAATTTAAATAAAAATAGGCTTTTCTACTGTTTTTAATACTACTTACTAGTACCCCATCAGATTATAAAAGGGCACAAGATTTTGCTATTTTCTCTGTTGTAAAAATACATCTTCCGCTTCCGGCCATGTTGTACGCTCAGTATTTATAATAGATCGTTTTTGTAGCACCCATGCTAAATTATGAAATACAGCCACTCATGACGTACAAGAGGTACTAGAAAAAAATGGTTTCGGGCTTTATCAGAGGAAGTCGAATTTAAATACGTTTATACGTATTATGCAGTGTTCAATTTTTGGTCTCCCGAATTTTATTAATCTAGTGATACTTCTGGTTTCTATATAATCTAAAATCTGTTATTTTTTTATTCTATATACATTGTTTTGTGTTTAACAAATATTTGAATTTTCGTGTAGACGTCTGACTTAAGGATTATGAAAGTTTACGAAAGAGCGACTATTTGAAAAATGTGGCCAGTCTTTCGATAAACTCAACTGTTATCGCGTGTCGCATAAGCAATTCCAGTAGGAGCCTCCCTGCGTTATAATAATTCCCCCAAAACAGACCAAAATACAAGCATTCCCTTATATCCAGAATTTTCATTTTGAGGCCTTGGGAACGTCCCATTTCTATGTGCGTGTGATGTTGCCATATTCTAAATTCCCACCCCGAGAGGGTAAAGTAATAAACGCTGATCGTTTCAACTGACACGTGTTGTGGGGTCTCATTTAGTTGAACTTTTTTTTTCATAGATGAAGTTAATGTTCTAACTTGTATGTTTTCAAGATAAATTTCACACTCTATTTACTGTGACGGTTGACAGACAACTTCTCTTGGCATGTAATGCCTTAGCCCTGTTTTTTAGTATGCCTTTTTGAAAAGGTTCATTCAAATTTATGTAGAGAAAAAGTTATTATTTTTTATTCTACGCGTGTGAAATTCTTTTTTAATATACTGTAATATAAAAATATAATTGTTTCAAGTATATATTTAAAAGCGAATAAAAGCTTTATTAAATTGTATAGTATAACGAAAAACTGCATTTTTTTAAGATCAACAAAAGCCCTACATTACTGAGAATTTTTTTATAACGAATTTTGTTTTGATATTACTTTAGTGCGTATTTAGTTTTGCAAAAATGTATGGGTTGCCTGATTTTTTGGATAACCGAATATTATGTCGCTGCTGTAGTTTAGTGGGCAGAGTATCCATAAGTCCTGGGTTTCTAGTCGTGTTGCTAAGAAATGACATATTTTTTATTTGTATACATTTGAAACCACCTAGTCTTTTGCATTGTTTTTGACTATTTAGTGGCGATTTCAACAACATTAATTTATTAAGTGCCAGTTTTTAGAGTTGTTTTGTGTGAGTTGTAAATATTTTAGACTGCTTATCTACGATAGGTTATTCAGTTGTATACAAGTTAGTATGCATTTGTTTTAAATCTATATTTGCATCAAAGTCTGTACGTATTGACGACTCTCCATAAACGTGTCCCTGATAACAGTTTTGATAATTAACTACCAATACTAGCTACATGCTTTTAACAATCTTTTCATATTTTTGTGTCTGTCATAAAATAGGAACAAATCTAAATATGATATTTGATATTAAAAACGACTACATCTCTCAAGTTGACTTATAACAAAAGCTTCGCTAAAATCATTCTTCAAATACCCAATTCTAAGTACGTTAGTAAGTATCTATTACTTCAAATAAAAAAAATCAACTTTAGGGTTACTGTCTTTTTTGTAGACGAGTTCAATTTAATCTCGCAAGTCTTTTAACGATGCGGCACTAACCCGTACTTCTAAAAAATCAAACTATCGTAACCACAGAACATATAATATTGTAGCTCTTCAAACGCATTGTGCAATATCGTGATTACGATCGGCCACGTGAATAGTGTAAAGCCACACGAGTTTCAATGCAATTAATATAAATGCAACCGTATTACCTGCCGAGGTATTTGCGATCTACATTGAAACTGTTGTGTTATATGCATTGAGAAACGCAATGTGAAGTCACTGTTGCACTGTGTTACTAATTATTTATTTAGTAATATTGTTTTGAATAACTATTTTGTTTACAGTGGCATGGGTGGCATTGTGAAATTATTAATATTTGTGAGTGTTTTGTGGTGCTGCGTTAAAATGTGTAAAAATTGCTACTTTCGAAACGGGGCAATTTTTATGGGAGATTGCCTTTGATTGTGTGCTGTGTGTGTCGCCGCCATGACTCGAAATCCAAAACTGCAAAGAAGCTCGGTAAAAACACTCATTTTTATTTTTTCACAAAGCTGACAACACAAATTCCGTGAGAATACCCTTATTCACAGCCGCTACTTTGTTTGCTATGCTTATTCCAAATTCAAAAATTTGTCACCCTTCTTTTCTTCTCAATTTATTACACGTTATATGAATAATAATTAACTCAATGCACTCGTAAGGTGATCCTGGGATCACCAATCGAGAGTCTTAGTAAAGCTCGTAAAGGTCACGTGTGATAATTTTTTTGTTTTTCTTTTAGCCGTATCCGTTCCGAAATAAAGCATATAGATTTCCACAATGCGAAGATTGTTTTGACAACTTTTATTACGCGTAATAATTGTCAATTATTAAATAGCTCAACTGTTTCGGGTTCGTATCCTGGCTACAATACAAATTGATAAATATTTGAAAAAAAATGCAACCCTTTCGGGCTTTGAAGCTGTGATCCCAGCTTGCTAGGCGTACGTGTTATCTACTAGCGTAACGAGGGCGACATGATACGAGTATATAATGTCGATGTTTAATTAACTGTATCTATTTTACACTCTACTTTTGCAAAAGATGAGAGTTTTAAATATTTTTCATAATTTTTCTATTATGTATTGTAATTTAACTGATTTGTTTATTTTACCTAAATCAAATTGTTGATAATTAATTTATAGCGTTAAAGTAAGGGTTTTCGGCACTGGATGTGCCGTAGCTCATTTATAACTATTTCGTTTATCGTTTTCTATTATTCGACTAGAAGATATAGTTATGCAGTATGTGTGTGACTAACTACTTGAGGAATCAAGAACATCTGTTTTTCAGCATAGCGAGACGTAGAACTTACCCCCCCCACTATTAACGCCAACACCAATGATTACTTATACCGAAAATATATTGGATGTCGTTATCTTTCACTTGAGTTAGTACGCTTTTAAGCAGTTTTGTTTTTCGATTATTTTAAATCAACCCCATTTTATTGACTTCCTGAAATTTATTTTCAGATAAAAAATGTATTTATTTTATATTAAAAATGTATTTTGATTACATACTATCGGCTTTGATTATATATAAAAGATCCTTTAACTACATATAGACTCCCAAACTGTTTTGCCAGCATCGAGCTTGTACCGACGTGTTCATTGAGGCGTATTATTTTAATTTACTTTTAAGTATTTAATTTTCGTATAAACATGTTTTTATATCATCTCATATTGTCAATATCTTAATTTATCTGATAAATTTATTTAGTTTGAAGATAATATTTGTAAATAGATACACAAATGTATTACTCGTTAAATAAAACATTAACCTCTCAGGAGTATGGACGCGCATATGCGTCCACCCAAAATTCGCTTTGAAGAAGTATAGACGTATATGTTACTCGTAAGTCAAGCGCCAAGCAATAAAAAACTCGTTTATATTATTTATGCATCACATATATATTATACAACTATATTATGTATTGCATATATGTATTTAATAAAATTCAAAATCTAAAGATAGATTAATGAAAAAACTTTGACCCAATTGTGTAACCGTTAATAAAAAACTCACGTTGGAGACGTTAAGATAACATACTAAGTATTCTAAAATTACGAATATTACGCAATACTGTATTCGATAGATCATCAAGTGAAATATGATAGATACATTGTGTATTTTTTCAGGGAATAGAAATACAATAAATAAAATACTATACACAGTTCAAATTTTATTCGATTTCAAATATGTGTACGTTTCCCCAGTATATGTATTAATTTTATTTGCCGGCAATGTCGTTTCACACTAGTGAGTTTACAATCGTCACATGTACGTACGGGCGAATAATTTATTATTGCGACCGACCAACGGATACAACACGGGCATAATTTTAATAGCATGATTTTAATGTATGTTCGTGATTGTTACGCATATAATTATTGTCTGTGGTTAGGTAATTAATACTGCTATCTGATTACATTCAGTAGTCACAATATAAAACCTAAATTGTCTATAAATTTTGGATTATTGCAAACGTTTGATGGTGAGAAATGAAAGTGAGTTTGCTACTGCAGTGACATCGAGACGGACAAATGGGTTTTTAATTATTTTATTTTTTGGACTAGTCTATCTATCTAGCCTACTTTTGAAAATTTTGTGCAACCATAATTTTAATATTGCAAATGATGTAGTTAGTAAGTAAAACTATTGTATTGCAAATTTTTATCACAATAGATATTAAATCCAGGTAGCTGCTGCTGTGCAGTTGGGATACAGTCGTTGCTCGGTGATGATCAAACGCGAAGATTATTGATAAAACTGTGCCCCTAACTATTGTCAAAAATGCTCTATATAATAATCCACTTGTTTATGCCATAATCATCAAAATAAGTGTGCATCTTACATTATGTGTAATACGAAATCGGCATTTTTTTAGGCGTGTAATGTGAAGATTTGTCGATGTAAATTTATTTTGAAAAAATAATAGATTGTTTTTGAAAATGGGAGTGCATCGTTGTAATATAGTATATGGAACAATTAGAAGTACGCCAGGAATACGAATTCCGATAACTAATTAAGTGCGAGAAACGAGTTAACTCGCACAACTTAAAACGATGTTTTCTAGATAAATTTGAATGTTTTTGATGATTTTACGAGTAAATATGTAACGGAAATATTCAAAATAAAGTCATGATAACGAGTTAACTCGCACAACATAAAACGTAGTTTGATAGACAAATTTGCATGTTTTTCATGCAAAAACACAGAGATGACTATAGTATGATCATTAAAAAATCATCATAGAGAAACATTCAATATACTTTTAAAAGAAATATTAAGGTTGTATTTTTGCTTAAAAATTTATAGCTTGCCGGGTTGTGACATTATGTCTGGCAAAGAAAAGGCTATATTTGCGGCCCGCCATAAAATAGCTGAGTTCTCGTTTTTTTTAAACACAAGAGTATGATAATACCTATTTATTTTAAAACTCTCGAAATGAAAATATATGTATTCTAAAATTCACTCTTTTTCTGGAAAATGCCATAAATCTGCTAATTATTCAAAGAATAGATGCTCATATGCATTCAGTTTTCAGTTTCATGTATTTAAATACAATCTGAATACTCTGTCGTCCTCGTTAGAATAGTTGGTAGTGCGTACGCCTATCAAGCGGGGTTCTCGGGTTCAAGGCCCGGGCTGTTTGCAAAACTTTTCAAATGTTTATTCATTTGTTTTGTAGCCATGACACGAACCCGAAACGGTTGAGCTAATAATTAACAATTATTACTTGTAAAAAAAAACAGTCAAAAACAATCTTCACATAGTGAAGATCCATTTGCTTTATTTCCGAGCGGATATGGTTAAAAGAAAAGAAGAAATACAGACTGGATACTCTGTTAGGCGAAACCCATTAAAATTTAATCCTTAATGTAAATGAAGAAAAATAATTCAATAAGAATAATAGGTATGTTACATTACACTCACTACTCCGTGAATCTGTAGGCTTAAACGATTTCAATACACTTGAGATATGTTAATACTCGTACATACGGTACCTTATATCTTATTCTAAACAATAGTTTGATTGATTAATCATCGACTTTTCCATTTTCGTTGTTAACAAAAAGCTTCTAACATCGATTACTATTTACTTTCTAATAATTTTGAGACGAAAGTGGTATAATAAAACTGACAAATCCCTTCTCAAATCTTCACTATAAACATTAATTTCGCTAGTAAATCATGAACGTATTGTAAATTATGACAATGCATTTCTACGCAATATTTTCACCTCGGACCTTTTACTATTTTCCCCATTTTAAAATTTATAATACAATTAACGTTGTAGACAGTTTTTACGTGGCTTGGACGTACTTATTACCAGCGTTTATCACTAAGTAGTCTCTAATAGCTTCTTCGTGGTTGTTATATCATCCAAACTAAGCTCGGTTGTGCTCGTCCGGTCACGTTTGCATTCGTCGAGGCACACGTGCATGCATCTGCTCTGCATACGATACATACGGATAATTGTATTACATGTACTTATTCTTCGAATGGCGTATATTTCACGTAACGAACTGTTTCGTGCGTGTCTAGTTTTTGTGGCCAAAGAGAATTTTCTATAATTATCTAAAATCAGCTTAAAGATATAACAGAAATACCAATAATAATAGAAATGAGTAAAGGCTCTAATTTTTAATAATAGGTTTTTAAATATTTTTTTAACAAATTTAGTAATAACTTTAATATATTTCTATATATCGAGGGCGGAAAATCAAATCGATTGCGCAAATATGAATATATGAAAATGAGTAGTCAACATACTATAGCACGAAATCATAAAATATATAATTAATAGTGTCTTTATTAGAAATACGCAACATAATGCGAGTATGTAGTGTTTCCATGTTCCGCACATAAAGAACCTGAGAACCTACCATAAAATTTCAAATAAAATATATAATTGCGTAAAACAAAATGCAACATGGTTACAAGTTCCTTTCTTTGAAATGCTTGCGAAATATAGAAACATGTGTGCGGAAATTTTTTAACAGGTGTGCGGCCACACATGCGCACACCTTAGTTGGTACTAATGCTGAGCTCCGCAAGTAATTTAGCCCTAACAAAGTGAATGTCTTGAGAGCACGGATATTCAGATAAGGCGGGTCATCATAAGGCGCAATGAATTGAAAAAGTTTGAATGAACTTCAGTAGGCACTCAGCCCGTCGGCCGCCCCAAAATAATATGTATAGATAAAGTCACTAGAAATATTATAATTTTGATTGTAAACAATTGGGGAGAGTGTGTGGGGTAAAGACAGTTGTGCAGTCAGCTATGGAATGGATGGATCGTAGTGCCATATAAGAAATAATACTAAGGAGGCTGCTGTTGTCTACTTTTTTTAGCACGTTCCCAACAGAAATATATTTTTATGATCTCTTTGAATTGACTGTTCATGTTTTTTACGGTTTCAATCAAATCAAATATAAAGAAAATTCGTTTATTTTTAAAATTTCAACATGAATATTGGCGCTTGCTATGTAATAACTTTTATCGAATTCCCAAGTAACGAAGTTTCCAGTATAACGAAACTGTAATTTGTCTCCGAGAAACTTCCGTACAAAATGTACCGAACCGAAATTCAGGATAACGAACACCGATCTCAGTATAACGGATTTTTTTTCACAATTTTGGAATGATATTTGTAGTTGTTCAAAATTTCGGCTGACTCAGTTTGTTCTTTACATTCAGCCACACAGCACGTGGTTTAAACTATTGCGTAACATATTATGGTTCACAAGTGACAAACTAGATTTTTTTGTTTTTGTTTATACCTGTACACTACTACTAGGTAGGTGTACTGCATACAGTATTGACGAATAGCGGAAAGGCCGGGCATCCTGTTGATGTTGTTTTGATGTTTTGATGATACTGAATGTACAACATTATAATAAAACAAAATCTCTGCTTAAAAACCTAAAATCTTCGATGAGATTGACCTGTATTTTGTAATATGTATTTGTTTAGTGATGTCAGGATAACTAATAAAATTATATTTTCTTAATTTTCAATCCTTAAAAACATCTCTACAGTGCTGCGATCAATTTCATCCTACATCTTTAAACCAAAAATGCAAAAAACACAAAATCGCCGTCTCATTCATTATTGCAACTTTATCGAAAAAATACTTCTTTGAATTTGCAACACATTAAACCATTCATCTGTTTTATAATTCTATGGATTCACATATTAATATGTATAGATAATTGTTTCCGTGTTCGCAACGTTGTCATGATTATAATATATTTATTTAACAACGCGCTTTATGTACTACTTATAATGAGGCTAACGAGTTACAAAATAATCAATATAGATACTATCATTTATTTTATATAAAATTTTATTGCTAAACCTATACAATTATTTAGAAACGGAATTTCAAAAATAACATTGTGATTACGAATTTATGCGATTTCACACAATAAACATTCTAAGCTCTCTTTTCTCTTAAAAAGTTTTTTTTTTTTTTGAAAATCAAGTCGCCATAATGTTGTTCAGTTTATTAATTTGTCTCTCTGGATTAGTTCGTTACTTTCACAGCGCAATTATTGTTACGGCTGTTGTACTGAGTTTATCTCTATTATTAGATTTCTTTGCACCGGACTAAGCCGCAATACCGTCGAGCATGAGGGTCAAAGTTGGCAGACTTATCCGTGCAGGTTCTCGGACTAATGCATTGTTTAAATGCACATTACTTTGTTCTCGCTCGCGTACGTATTTAGCTGATGAAATCAATTATTTTAATCGGGTTTCTATTGCAAGCATAACCATATGAAATACATTCGTTTATTATGACAATACACCAAATTTAGACATTTCATATTATTTATCGAAAATTTTAGTTAATATCTTGTAATAAACAAAAGAAAATATCGGGATTTTATTAATTTTCATATAATTTTTATAGATAAATACATCTTTCTTGATAGAGAATCGATTACGTAATCCTAGTCGTTCTTGTTAGCCTTGTCGATAGCGCGTACGCCTAGCACGCGGGGGCCACGGGTTCACGGCCTGTGCTGGTTGCAAAGTTTTTCAAATGTTTATTTATTTGTATTCTAGCCAGGACACGAATCTGAAAGGTTGAGCCACCAATTGACAATTATTACTCGTAAAAAACTGACAAAACGATTTTCACATCGTGGAGATCCATATGCTTCGTTTCGAAGCGGATATGGTTAAAAGAAAAAAAACCTAGAAAATCCTTATTTCTACGTCAGACTTTCATCTTGCTCTTTTTATAGTAAACCCACCAATGATCATTTTTCGTAGCTTTTCATTTAACTATCTTTTTTCTTAATCACGTGCCGTCGTTAGAAACTGTCTTTATTATTTTTGTGAGGTCAATATTCTATATATCACATTATACTTAGAGTTAATATTAAACAGTTATGGGTAAGTATTTTACATTTTTTTTCATTATGGCTTTTCAAAAATAAGTGATTTACTCGGAAAAGTAGTCGATTTTTAGTATTGAGTCCACACTTGCCGTAGAAAACTGGTTTATACACTGATTTTTTTTGTCATGTACTATACGTATGTACGAAGTATGATTCACATTTAATGTAAAACTGTTTTAAATCTTTTTGCGTAGTACACGTATGTTGGAAAAACTCCATTAACCCTTTCGTTGCAAAGATTCGTTCAGAGCTTAAAGTATGTTTATAACGTAAATAAATATTTGACAAGTGACAATTAATGTTGATAATTGTAGTGATTCAGCAGAAAATATCGATTATTCAGTTGTATTCAAACGTGTTTTTTTATGAAAAAAAAATGACATTTATTGTAATGGTTGTTATTACTACACTGAAAGAATAAATAAGAAATTTTCTTGCGAAGATTTAATAATAGCTTGATCATCTGACAAAAGAAGGCACTAGCTGTAAAATCAATATACTAATTATGTGGTTTAAAGAGTTTTTAATTTTATTTGTATTTATCTATTGCACTCAAGACTCAATATGAACGTTCGGATTATGTAATAAACAATCTTTCCTACATGCTAATTCAAATATGTATCACCCTATATTGCGTAGCATGCCATATCTCGTGCAGCACACGTGAGGAAAACTTTTCAAATGCTTCCGTTTCCTCTAAGGTCGCGTTATCTGTTCAGCCTGTATCTGCATTTTATAACTCGACAAAACTTTCTAGCCGTACGAGTAAACCCCCAATCAATAAGTTACCATTGTTCAAGGCAGTGCTTTGTGAACTTTTCAAGACCGCCAGAGGCTTACAATTTTCATTGTTGTCTTGCTGAGTTAAAACGAACTAATCGTAAAACTCGCGGGGCGAGCGTACATGAAAATGCTTGTCATTTTTAATTAATCTGTACAGGGAGGTCGTTTGTCGTCATGGTGTACTATGGATGCAGAGAAAAACTTTTCTTTTGAAATGAAAAGCATAACAGGAATATTTCTCGAATTTGAAACTAGATAAATTATGTTACGCTTTTTTATGTATATAGGGTCTTTCATTATGCGCTTCATATTTTTAAATTTCAATAAAACAAAGTGTGTGTGAGATATCATCGAATTTTTTTATTTGTTTGAAAGGC
>JAPMAG010002098.1:721-11523 GCA_036584685.1 Rhyacophila sp. Rhy_31_5
TACGTTTTATATTATTTTGGTTTGTCATAAATCTTAATGATGGAAGCATTGATATTAGACTAAAGGTACTCTCAAATAAGCTCAATATAATTAATTAACATTTAAACGGTTATTTTGTAACTTTTATTTTATAACTAGCTAAATTAAATTTTAAAGTGCATTCAAATTATAGGGGCTGACACTCTTTTCTAAAAACAATACTTCGAATAAATATCTTATTATTTTTATATTAATGAAATTCTTATTAGTTATAAAGTAAAATTAAATTATACAGATTAATCCCCGATACAGTACAATTTGTAAGACCTTTCAAAATACATTGTATTATTTAAATTTTGATACATCAAAAAATTACAAATTGTGCAAGGATTCCAAAAGAGTCAAAGGTTTAAATCCTGTTTTAGCCGCAAAACAATCCAATATTTATTAATTTTTATTTTTGTTTAGAAGAGTACTTAAATGGTTGAACTATATAATAATTAACAAAAATTATGCGTAGCAAATCAACTGTTAATAAAATGTAATATTCCAAATTTGCAAGTGTCATATATTTCAGAGAAGACATAAAACAAAAAAAAACACTGGAAAAGTTCTACTTTTATTCAAACAGTTTGTTTGATTAATAATTATAAAATGAAAAAGTGTCATTTCTTCTCATATTAAACATTATGTAATACGAGTATATGTACCAAACAATATTATAATAAAATATATTTTTTATAAAAATGTATGAAAATAAATACTGAATAGCAAAAGAAGTAAGAAATAATTTTCTCAAGTATGGAAATGATTGCATGTCTACTTGTTTCGTGGTCGGCGCAGATTTCTCTGCCCCAAGCAGTGAGGTGCTGTAGCCTATATAAAATGTTAAGTATTAAGAGGGATGAATACTCATTCCTTCTCCCTTCTTACCCTTACTACTTCTTTATTCTTACCACCCCTTCTCCTCACAAAAACATTACTACCATTAAATGTATGTCGTTCAGTTTCAAATGACGTCATACGAATAAATTAGTATTTTATATCATTTTAATTAAACAATAACTATTGATATTCTGATACATAAATATTTGTATATTTTAATATGTAGATGCATCAAAATTTTAAAATAATATTTAATATATAATTATCATGACTAACGGGTTAATATATTTGTACAGCAGTCTGAATGCAAGTGTATAAAATGCAAACTTTATATACGATTACTTATAAGTCCAAGAATAAAAATAGGAAGAAAAGTATAAAGTAAAGACACTCACTCAGAAATTTTTTCTCCAAATTTAAATAAATCGTAAAAATATGTTTCTAAATAAAAATGAACTGTGACAAATTATTGAGTATGTATGCTTAGGGACTACTTAGGATTCAAACTTCCGAGTGATAAGGTTCTGCCTTTTGGGCGGCAGTAAAATTCTTTCGCATGCTATATAAGACCAACGGCTGTGTAAACGTGTATTGTATTTACTAATTTTTCTCTCTAGTTATTTTCAAGACTGAAAACAAAAAATGTATCTTTGGGAGATATATTTAATTTTTATTCGTCATATACTACGTGTTTGTAGAGGGTGAAACATGTAGATATGAATGTCGAAACTCGAAAAATAAACACGAAAAAGACATGAAAAAGTTTAAAATAAAAACACTTTGAAAAATATTGAATAAATCCAATAGAATTTTCACTAGTACTTATACTGAGGTGATCGAAAAATTATTCTGTAATATATACAAGTGGGCCATTGTATCAAGATGAATCATAAGGTTTTAAAAAGAAGTGTATTTGAAAGAATCCAGGCAGATAATTTCTCGACAGATTACAGTTAAATGACCTAACGAATTAAACATGGTAGTTACGAGTAGTTATGAAATCGGCCATATACCTGATTTTATACCGTACTGAATACAAGATATAAAATCATGTACCTGTTGATACTTTCGTATAAAGTCATCAATTTCAGGATGTTGTTTAATTACTGCTAAAAGGTTTTACTCGATATTCACGATGAAAAACCTTGCGAGTTTTAACGTATCTTATTTTTTAAATGTGTGATTGTCTATGAACTAAATATTATTATAACGGTTAACATATAACACCAATATAAGCTGCTCAAGCTTATATTGGTGAGATTTTTTTTATACCAGTACCAGTTAACAAACGTTATATAAAATGATTATTTTACCGAGTATATATAAATTAGTTAAACTATGTTTTTATTTGATGTAAAGGAGTATGTTTTTACAAAATAAGACGTCGCCACACTAACTAGTGATAGAATAATGATAGATTCCATTTCATTTTCCTTTTAGCACAAAATTATAGCCACCTGTTTTGAAATCGAATCTCCTCTGAAATAATAATGGTGAGCAAAACAGCTCAGTTTGTATGGCTGTCATCTCAAGAAAGATTTCTTGCAATTAATACTCTCAAGTTTTATTGTTATATACTAATACATTGTTTATTCCTACTTATACTTAAGATCAAAAACACCAAATATAAAATATTATCAAAACGAATGGCTAAGAATTATATAATGAATTTAATTATTTATTTACCACAGTTTCATATATTTATACAAATAAAGCATTATCACATGTGTTGGCTTACACTGTATGAAGATAATTTTATTTAGCATACATAAACAGTAGATGATAAAGTATGATTACAAATTTGGCACAATTTTAAAATTAAAAAAGCCAAATATTTATTTCAATTCATAATACCAATAACTACAATGCAATCAAATGTGGAGTACAAATCATGTATTTCTGATATCTTAAACATTTTTTAAATATTACTTTGTGAGTTTACGGTGTTTGCATTATTATACATATTGAATATTTCTCAATTTTTTTATTGTACGATTTTCATTTTTAAGCAACTAACAAACATGATTGCTTAAATAAGTTCATATAATTAAAAATATCCTGTAAATGATTTTCATCTGTATATTTTTCGAGCACAAGTATTTATATTTGGCCATGGATGAAAAAACATTTTGTATTTGATATATAATGGGAGAATAGTAAAAAAAATGGCGAATATTAAACAGATAGTGGATATTATACATTTTAAATATATTATATATGTTTTTGTGTACACATTTTTAGCCCTGAAAGGTTCTGAATTTAACAAACTCACTTAAAAGCAGAAAACTACGTTCTTCATGTTGATGAATCTCTTCAAGTTCAAATTTGATTAAATTACAGGATTTTTAATGAATTTATGATTTAAAAAAATATAGATACTTGTATGTATGAATATTAAACTTTAAGTCTAAATTCAAAATAAGAAAACGTCTAGTATGTATTTTATAATAAGATTCTAAAGAATATTTGAAACATTTGAAAAAAAAAACCAAAAGTTTTACAATAAGAATATTAACAAGTGTGCATACACATTTTAAATGTAAAAGATACACAATTTAAAAAAATGCACTATTGTAGAAGCCAAAATAAAATAAATTAATACGAGAACCGATTAGAAAAGCTTGAATTGACACGTAACACAAAATCTTACTACATACCCGCAGATACTTACAGCTGAGGTTTTGTGTAGGCACTCTCTTGCATTGTAAGAGTGAAATTACATATTTGTTTGCTTCACATAATTTTATTTCTTACTTCCATAAAACTATATAAAGAAAATTAACCACACACCACAGTACAAAGAATAAAGGAATGTTTAATATTGTCTTCATTAAATTTTGAAAAAATCTGGAACAAATTTACCAGTATGTAGCATTCAATACCAATCAAAACCATACTCACTACCCAGAAAGATACACGGATCATATGATACTATTACAACCATATTAATAATTGATGCACAGACAGTAGAACTCTGAAATGCTTTTTTCTATTTTAATCAATATTATCCAGAATTCAATGAAAATAAATTAAGAAACGAACCAAGAAGATGTTCAAATTAACCCTTATCTAATTAAAAGTATTATAATTAGAGTTTCAAAGGACTTTAATTATAATTAAATGTTAAAATGATTTTAAAGATAAAACTGATGTGCATTTATAACACACAGAGAGTATTTATAACAAACATGTCTGATATATTGCAAATAATTGTTCTTTGATCGCCATTTTTCTCCACATATTCGTTTAATATTGCTCGATCAAATAAAATATCGCATAAAAGGGGCACTTAAGCAGTCGCTTAGCGATCGTCTTTTAGCGGGAACTGTCGAACATAAAATGGCGACCATAAAATAAAATGGCGGTCGAAATACGAGTGGTACACACAAACACACATTCACACCAGGTGATACATATATACTCGTAAATGCTCATATTAAAAAAGTCTGTTTTTTATATTTCACACATATTGGTGGCATACTTTTTTGTAATAGATCGGTATTATATGTACCCTTTTTTGGGTTTGTACGTTATTATTAAAAGCAGACATGTAGTTTGATAATACGTCAAATGATTGCAGATTTGACGCCATAGCTGGTTTTTTTCAAATCTTTGTTCATTTGCATTTGTAGCAGGACATAAACTCCAAAATGATTGAGCTACATACTAATCAATGACTAAAACGACTGTTGAGAAAATATTCATACTTAATATCTCACTTGGTTCATCTTAGAGCGGATAAGGAAAAAAATCATCATAAACTGTGACTATTTTCTAGTGCCACTGTTTACCCCAAATAATGGTAAAAATGTTGGTTTTACCATTATTTGGTTTTAGCAGCCATGTCCTCATATTGTGATTTATTTTAGTGATAACAGCATTATCATATGTTACATTTTTGTGAAACAAAATACCATTTGTGCAACCAATTTATTTTTTGGTCGGTAATCAATTCAGACAAAGTTTTAAAATACTCGTGATTATTTATGGCAATATTCCATAAATACTCATAAAAAACGAAACAGATTTTTTTTCTTTTTTCCCCACCACTTTTACCTACCAGTATTTACAGCCACTATTGTACGCAGTTGCCTTTCTGATACCGCACGAAAGAATCTTTGTTTTCATTTTAACGACTCGTATAGCAGAGCTTCATGGGAAGTGCGAAATAAATTTATAAAAGTTTTAGACTATCTAATTGCCCAACAACTACTCTTTAATGGCATGAATTGCCCTGTATACTTGGACTGCTAAGTACTCAATCAGTTTGGCCTTCTCAGCTTAAGCACGATGAGTTTACTTGGGAGTCCGTGTAAAATTGCTCCCCGAAATTGCTACAAAATTGGAAAATATCTCGAAATTAGTGTTGGTAGATACCAAATTTCCAAGCCTGATACGATCAGTATGATGCCAGATACTTATAAAAAAATGTTATAATAATAGCACAACATTCAGTGAAAGATTATTTAAATAACAATAGTTTGATTTTCTGTAGTCCTAGCGTGTAAGAAAGAGTATGCATTTAAATATATTTGTTTCATCAATATTGAACGGAGTAATGTTACATAGTTATTTCGTGTTTGCTTTATTATTTAATTTTGCTATATATTATTAAAATATGGTTATCGCTTTCAATGTATGTAGTACTGGCAAAATATTTCACCCTTGCAATTGTCAATTTATGGTACTAAATTTAAGGTATCACGTAGTAAAATCGAATGTCGATTTCTGCTCTGACATTTAAAGTTCTTTCGTGTTATTCGCCGGATATAGAGTCACGTCATTTGAAAGCGTTTTCCATTCTCGAGGGTGTTACATTTCCACTTTCCACACGTTCCCGGGGTGTGGAAAGCTGTACGAGGGTTTGTGAAATAGTTTGAATGAAATAGAATTTTTAATTTTTTGAAGTTTTGAGAATTCACCCTAACTAAATTTGTGTGATTAAAGTAATCATATTTTTATAAAGTTGGACAAAATTTATTATCTTTATAAAAAAATATTTGCATATTTATCTCATTTAAGTTTGCACAACGTATGTATGAAGTAATTTGTTAAACTGGGATATACAAATCGATTATCAATACATACAAATACATGAACAAATGTTGGTCAAAAAAATCTAGGCAACTGCATAAAACCCACAGCTTTGGGGATCAATATTTTAAAATTTACAATCAAGATCAGTGGCGGTTCGCGTATGGCACTGTGGAACTACAGAACCTCCTAATCCACTTGATATTATCGATAACACTTAATATAATGAGTCCTTTTTTTATTTAATTGTTCCTTATACTTGTACAATATATAATTCTTAAGCTTAATATTAGTAGAACTGTGCGCTTTACAGTTCCAGTGGCGTGGTGTTTGAATGTTGTGCGCATGCGCACATAAAAAGCTGCACGCAAGGCTGCGAGGAAGAGAGAGAACTGTCGCTCCCGCAGTGCAGACCCTGCCGGTGCTGGTGAAAGGTAGTTTTTATTACTCCGCGTGTATCCTTGTGAAATTCGTACTGAGGCAGAACCTCCACTAATTTTAGCTACAAGCCATAATCCAACAAATAATGAAAAATATGCTCATTTCGTATTAGCTATTTATTTGGTCTATGCTTGGTTTCAAAAACACATTCTAAAAATATGTGAAACTTTCACCAGCTGTGAGATTTGAAGCCGCAACCTATGTTGTATGGTTCCACTGTCAGTTTATCTAATGATTTGAGGTGACTTCAAACTTCTTACCAGAGGTAAAAAGTTTTATACTTTTTTTTTGTTCTTTTAGACTTTCATCTCAGTTTCATTATTGAAGAGATGTATAATGGTTTATCAGAATACGAGTAAATTATTTTGAAACGGCAACTGGTTTAACTATAAATTTATATTTAAAATGCACGTGTGGGTGTGATATCTCATACAAATAACTTGTGAATGAAGTAAGATTGTAATTAGTGCAAATGTTTACTTGTTTAATTTAAGGATCATTTTTTTACGATATTTTTTAATTTTAAAGTATAATTTTGAATTTGTGTATATTTAATAATTAAGTATCCAAAGATTTACCGTTGTAATAATACAAAAAAAATCGATAGATATGTGCTTTACAAATTTCATTCAAATGACGGCCAAGAGACTGTACGAGAATGTCATGCGTCTGGCGATTACTTGATAAAGTACGTCCACATAAATTTATTTTTGTATTAAAGTTGATGTAGATTTTTTATATTTATATATTATAATTAAATCAACTAACGTGAACAATCCAGCTTACTAAACGATATTTTATATTTAAGAGTCTCATGACGCATTGACAAAGTAAGCACGAGCTTAGAGCATCAACAAAAAGGGGACTATTACGGATTTTTTTCAATAAAATTAATAAATTACTTAAACTTATAGCTATTTTTCTATTTTAATGATAAATGAATAAGTTCTGTAAAGCATTTTCTCTTGTGCCAAAATGTTTATCTTGCAAAATAAAATGCATCGTACTCGCAGATTGGAAGCTTTATATATTTTTAATAAGTCTAGACGCGTTTAAATCAGCGCAAATGACAGACGATACTAGTTCATCACAAACTCTTAGATTAATTGCCGGCTATCACTAGTAATAATTGCATGTGCGTTCATAACCTCATTCTTGCTTTTAAAGTCCCCAAGCTTCAAACAGTCTTAAAGTAGCTTAATGCCTATTCTAATAGTACACTCAGCTCTGGTTGTTTAATCTATTAAGATGTAAGTACGTCTTATATATTTTGAATGCATTTGAATAATTCTTATGCATTTAATTATAAGCATAAGAGTTTATAAGAGTCAAAATTATTATGCATAATAATTTAAACAAAATATTCTTTGTATTTATGTGTTTAAAAGACACCAGGAACCAAGATGAAACGAGTTCAGTTAAGTGGTTCACAAAATAAAGAAAATTATTAATACAGAAACAAATATTATTTTAATTCATACTGTAAGTTTCGTTTAACTTCGAATTTTCGATAAACAAAATTTTATTTTATCGTTTATTATTGTTTTATTATTTCAATTTACAAGTTTAAGGGGGCACCAATATAAGGTAGTGTTTGAGACACTTAAGAGTCCGAATCCGGCCCTGGGACTAACCGTACATAAACAATAATAATCGGTAATAAAATCGAGCTAAAACCATATAAATCATATTATACTCGTCTTTAAACCAAACTGGTGTACATTTTACTGCATCAAATAATAGACCAGATAAGCACTGGAAAACATTTCGTGTTGTGAATTCGTTTTGAATACATCGTTCTAAATGTTATGAATCTACATGAAAATTTAACCCTTATAAAGAATAAGTTAGAAGAAATCTAAATCCATAATAGATTTACGTTTTCAATTTTGTTCCTCAGTTTGAATTTGATTTTTTCTAGATAAAACGCAAATGGACTTTTATATTGAAAGAAATACAAGAAAATCAAATACCTACAAAATACATCCGAGTTAAATAAAGATCACACTATCCATTCTATTAGGAGATTCTCTTTGTTTGAGCTTCAATCAAGTGAGAAAGAGATGGATGCCAGAAGATAAGAGAGACGGCACCACCGCGCCGGCTGTCAAACACATAAGGGGCAGATAATGTCCTCAAGGGGCAAGAGCAGGGAATCTAAATCGAAGACACTCCTCGAAATTATTTCTTTATGATTGTTTTTTGCACGATTACTCTTGAACGGCAAATTGACGTGTAGAATGTCAAAAGATTTTACAAAATATAAATCCTTACAACATTAAAGATGATTTTCAAAAATTACTTTTATCTATATTATTTTATTTAATAAAAATCAATTTTACAAACGTTCACATTTATTAAACAGTCATAGAAATCATATTTTATAAACATTTTATGTGATTTAAATACAAATATTAAAGAGGAAGAAAACACAAATATCATAGATATTTTGCTTATTTCTAGAAAGTTGAACACTATAGATTAATTGTCTTGTATGCTACCAATAGTTTTAACGATATAACCTTACCACCAAGTTTTGATTTTCTGTTATGTTATCGCTTAAACTATTTATTTTCATTCTTGCAACATTAGTTGATTTTTAATCTAGTAGATAAATCATAAAATATAATAGAATTTCAACTATGCGTAAACCTGAAGTGTGTTTTGTAATGTATTTATTTAAAAAAATGTGCTTAATATTCTTGTATATTCTTGCCAAATTAATACATTTCAAATAAAAAAGTTAGATACTATAAGTAACAATGCAAGTAATAATTGAAGTTTCGGTCGTTTGTTTGAATTCATTGTTTGAGAATTTTGAAATTGTAAAATTTCAGTTAAACCGTAAAATGGATTTTTTATTCAAATGTTTTATAAATCAGAACTATCGAAAATTAAATTGTATTATAATTCAAAAATTACAATTACATTTTTCTCATAAACTTACAATATTATTGACAAAGAATTTTGATTAAGTTCCAATATGTCAGTTCTAGAATCATAAATTGATCCACATAAATACACCAAAACAATATATTAGTCATAATTTGAACAATATGTTATATTGTGACGTGAAACTCTATTTGTAAACATTGTCTTTTGATATGTAATACCGTATTTGCTACAATTTTGACGAAAATACGTTTTGATGTTATCTTTCCATAGAATACTGTTTGAAGAAAATTTTCATAGACAAATCGTAACACTGCGAGTTTTTTTATTTATGAGTGAAAATCAAGTTTTTTCTTGCCAAAGCAAGCCAAATGACGATTTATAGCTTTTCTGTGCAAGTATTTATTTTAGCAAAAGACTTCGACAAAACTTTCAAATAGTCAGTTCAGTATATACGTTGATGTAAAATTGTGTTTTGTCTTCATATCTAAGAAATATTTATTATAACTGTCAATCAAATTATGTACTAAATTATTAGATTTTATACTTGTATATTTCATTTTGATTTCTCAAATGGAGACACCTATGCGATAAAACACACAAAGATATTATAATATTAGAATAGAGTATAACATAAAAGAACATATCGACCGTATTTAGATGAAATGTAGTAACCCTCCGAGAAGAAATTTTACAGTAGGCACAAAAAACGTGTTTTCATGACTTTTAGTCAAAGTCTGATTACCACAAACTTGAAGTGCATGTTGACCGATAAATTAGTGTTTCATTTTTTTTGATCTGATACTTAAGAAATTTATTAAAGTAAAATCATTCAAATTGACGTTAATTGCCTTTTCCTTTCCATACAAACTTAAAAGATGATTGTTTTTTCAAACTCTAAAACTAAATTTCGATGATAATTCGACATTTTGGCTAAATTCCTTTTGATAGAATGTTAGTTATGTACATTTTTATTCTCAAATAAAACCACTTTTCAAAAAACTGAAGGTGAAGCCCTTTTACCTCAACAGGGTCGAAATAGAATTAAAACTCGGTCTCATAAGAAGTTTTTGAAACATTTTTTGATTTATTATTATTATATAATTTATAGCACCTGACGGAATCCTGGGAGGAGTTAAGGAATAAGGGAGGTTTGCGGAAAGGGACAGAGTAATAATTCTTTCTTGTCTGGCCGAGTTATTAATTTTTTCATCATAATATGAAGCAGTGAATAATATAACCGTAAAAAGAGATTCGTTAAATAATTCTCAAACTTTAATAAGCGAAGATATTTTTTTCATTCGATTTAGTTAGAAGTTTTCTTATAATTTTATTATTATAGGACGAAAAGATCATTAGTGATATTTATCGTTATGAACACATAACATTAGTAAATCTAACATTTTAATAGATCCATGGAC
Organism: Rhyacophila sp. Rhy_31_5; assembly: GCA_036584685.1. Lineage (NCBI taxonomy): Eukaryota > Metazoa > Arthropoda > Insecta > Trichoptera > Rhyacophilidae > Rhyacophila > Rhyacophila sp. Rhy_31_5. Next base: position 11,374 of record JAPMAG010002098.1, read on the forward strand.
TGTATTTGTTACTGGCAGAGTTTTATAATTTATGATACGCTATATTAATATCTCACAAGCCAGGGGTCTAGGTTTTGAGACCCATAGCGGGGGGGGGGGGGAATTGCACAAGTTTTTTCATGTGCATTTGAAACCAGGACATGGATCAAA
>JAPMAG010002099.1:0-11522 GCA_036584685.1 Rhyacophila sp. Rhy_31_5
TAGGCAGGCCCCTAAGTAGTATTAGCTCAGGGCCCCACAAATTCACGATCCGCCCCTGCATATAATGTAACACATAAGATATATTTTTATTTTTTTTATCTAAAGACCGCCAATTCTGCTTGAAACGAAAAAGCAATTTATACAGCATTCCCCGTGCCCTAGTTTATCGTTTCTGTTTGACCTTTAAGTGTATTCGGAATAAATTATTATAAAGTGTAACTCATTCGGTGGCTAAATATATTACAAATAGCCAATTTATTCTGTCTCAGTCCTTGATTTGATTATGTACATATTATTTCGTTAGTCGTGTATAATATTTTTCAGACATTAAAAAAAAAATTTATTAATTACCTGATCTTATTTCTGTATATTTTGCCTAAGAAATACATACAAGTATTGGTCAAATTTTTTCGATTCTCTATTTTCTGTGACGATTGTCTACAGCTCTATTGTTTTAATCTCAAATTTTCCTTTTGAGGTGTAGTAAAAACGAATTCTTTGTCCGTATTATGAACGTTGTTTATTAGTAGAAATACAAATATAAGGACTCGAAAGTCTTAATGTTTTCTTTATTTTATAATTTTAAAAGCAATGTATGTAAATTTGTGGAACTCCACGATCATAGTTTTTCATCGTTTCTATATTATATATTGTTTACGAAAAAAAACGCATTCGACGTATGCAATTAAGTATGTCATTATTTGATATTTCCGACAAGTTTTAATGATTACAAAAAAAAATAGAATTCTCATATTTTGTGCTGCGCATTTGCTAAATACAATAGTAAACGCTGTGACTCCTTAGGTGACTTGCGTGCTACATACATATTCTTATATTATACTCGTATGCATAGGTTGAATTTTACTTTGAATGGCGACTAGCTTTCATATGATTATCACAGTTTATAACAGTTTAGTTTTGATTTTATGGAAATACTATCGAATAACTGGCTTTTTAGACTACATTTTCAAATGAAAATTATTCTATAGTAAGAGAATTCAAATACACGAAAACTGAATTGCAGCACAGCTGATTTAACTATGGTTTCTAGATACCAAGAAAAAAATGTTTAAAAAGTATCTTTTACTGTTTCAATTATATAAACGTCGAATTTACCTCGATTTAATTGTATATTATACAAATAAAATCCGAAAAAATAAATATTCCAATAAAACGACTTTTTTGTAAAACTGCTTTGTTTTAAATTGAACGAAACAAAATTTTAACGAAAAAACGTGTTTTGACGAAGCAAATAAGTCAGTATAACGCAAGTAGTAAGTATTTTACCTACAGTGCGTGTTGAAATACTTATATAATATGATTGGACGACTTTTGTACTTTAATGTAATTTCTTCTTTATTTCATTCATATAACGAAAATTCAATACAACGAAGTATTTTGACTGCCCTAAGAAGTTCGCTATAAGCCATTAAACTTGTATCATATTCATACGTAACGTTTCACCTCCAATTCAAGATTATCATTCAATCACATAACCACAAATTAGTTTTTTGTTATTTTGTTTCGTTTTTATTCATGTGACTAATGTATGGTGTTTTATTTGTGTATGCACCTACCCACTCATTAAATACGCTTTAGATAGAGATTTCGTGTAGAGTTTTACGAGTACCTAATTGCAATACCTACCACATAATTAGTGTTACGTAAAATGTTGATTTATGTTATTGACGTGAACCAGCCAAAACACTTGATCTAATAATTAACAACTATTACCCGTAAAGCACGACTGTTAATAAAATATTTACACTGTCAAGGTACCATACTCTCCATCTCAGGGTGGACATTGAATTTTAAAAAATGTATTCGCACAAAAATGGACGCATATAAATATGTTTCAAATGAAAAAGGTGTTCCACTTTGTTAACTTTATTAACCGATTAAGTGCCAGAAGTGAGCTCACACACAAAATTTATAACGTAGTTTGCTAGACAAATTCGAGTATTTTGGATGATTTTAAATATGAAAACGCAGATATATGACCAGTGGTGGATTAACCCATAAGCAAAGTTAGCACATGTGTAGGGCATCAAGGGAAAGAGGGCCACCACAAAAAAAATCACATCCGAATTTATCATTTAACTTATTAACCAGAATGAATACGCTTTCTTCATAAAACCTTTTATCCCCTGTGTCATCATATTTATCCTGCTAAATAGAGTACACTGCGGCCCTGTATACGACTATAAGATGAACATTAAAAATAAAGTCATTACAAAGAAAGATTCAACATACTTTTAAAAGAAATATAAGGCTTTATTTTTACTTTAAAATTCAAAGCTTGCCGGATTGTTACATTATACTGGCACATAACATACAAGGTTAAATTTCTGTATTTTCAGAGATATCCTTCATACATACCGAATGCTTATATGAATATCTACGTTGTTTACGCGATATAACTGTAACCAAACTGTATACAATAACTGAGTGACTAATTTTATATCCGCAGGTATTTTTGTTTTGTAATACATCGAGGTTAAAATGTTTTATTATCAAACAAAAGATTTGTTGAATAAACTGTACATAAAATGTATAATACATTTGTAAACAGATTGCGTGTTTTTAAATTTAACTTATATGGATTTATAATCAGGGCTTATCTAATAATATGCTCGAGGCATAAAATTATATATTGCAACGTAATGATGATTTTATCAAATTCGTATAATACCTCTCATCTAAAATTGCCACAGTCATATTTTCCTAGAAACATAATTGAAAACTTTGCATGAATCGTCGTTTAATATGTTGTCGAATATGAAAAAGTAGCCATGGGATCGTTCGATAATGTACTTAAATATTAACCTTTTTTGTGCCAGTCATAATGTCATATCTCGGCAAGTGTGAATTTTTAACCAAAAATATAACCTTATAATATTTCTTTTAAAAATATATCGAATGTTTCTTTCTCATAACTTATTTTTAATGATCGTATTTTAGTCATATCTCTGCGTTTTCATATTTTAAATAATACAAAATATTCAGTAAGTATTTTTTCTAGTAAACTACGTCTTAAGTTGTGCAAGTAAACTTGCTTCTGGTGTAGTTATCGGTTAATGGTGTAGCCCATATGTAGAAAACTATTTCATAATTGGTATACCGCATTCATTTATCTCCAATCAAATGAGACCGCATTTGAGAAACTTAAATTGAATCTAAATAAAGATGTACGTACATTATTTTTGTATTTGTGTAATACATCTAAACAAACTATTATGTTTATGCTTAATACACGAAAAGTTAATAAAAATAAAATATTTTTTTCTGTAATGTTTTTTTTCTCACAATCAGAATACCGCAGGTTTCCGACCCCTGATGCATCCCATCAAGTAAAGATGTGCAAACAAGATGGTGTACTCATTAGATGAATTTCGAAAAGTACCTATAAACGATATGTACCGTCAATTCACACGAGCGTCACTGTATCATTGTTTACGTTTTTCTTTATGTGTACGATAAAGTATTTTAATCAACTACATTTATAAACAATAAAGAAAGTAGAGAGCAACAGAGATATGACATTTTATTTATAATGTTGGTTTTTTGGGTGTCAATTAAATCAAGTTAGTTCAGTGTCAAACCTTTTTCTTAAATCATTATAAACATTTCATTGAGCAACATTGTATGTACGAGTATATTCAATCCAACGACATTTACTAGCGTAACTCTAGTGTTTGATGAATTATGAAGAGTGGCCGATGTCATACATATGAATTGAAAAATAACTAACAATCCTTCGGAGTTATTTCATATAAATGTCAAAAACGTGCCGATAACTCACCAAGTGAAAAACCTTTTTTTATTAATAAACGTGTCTATAATAGTATGACGTGTATATACTTGTACATATTAATGACTTGTCAATGCTGTGGACCTTTTCGTTATAAGTTTATCGATTATCTTATCTGCAGTTGTTTATACTGAAACTATATGACATTTCAAGTTACATTGTACAATGTCTTGCCACATTGTAAATAAAATATCTGCTATTTTTTTTTTTATTAATACGTCTTAGGGGTCGTCCATAACCCACGTAACGCCCTTGAGGGAGAGGGAGGGATGATCACCAACGTTCACATGGCGTTACAAGGGGGATGGTGGGTTTATTTTTATTGTTACGTATCACTTTTCCCTCTCAAAAAGTGAATAGGAGTTGATAATAAATCGCATTCCTATTTAACCTTTTCTGTGCCAGACATAATTTCATAACTTGGTAAGCTATGATTTTTTAAACAAAAATGGAACCTAAAAACATATTTATTTTTAATATACGAGTATTGAATGTTTCTTTATCATGATTTTGTTTTTAATTACCATTTTATAATCATATCTCTACATTTTTATATTTAAAATCATCCAGAATCTATAAAACTACGTTTTAAGTTGTGCCAGTTAACTTGCTTCTGGCAGTTAATCAGTTAATATGGAAATTTACGTAACTTTTGAGAGGAGGGTGGGTGGTGTCAATCTGAATGTCTACATGGTGTTATATGGAGGGGTTGAGGGTAAAAAAAAGTAAGATGAAACGTTACGTGGTTTATGGACGACCTTATATAAAATTAAATCTATATCACGAGCGGTCAACCTTTTTATGCTGGAAGGCGATACGTATAATACATCTCAATTATTCTTTATGTAAGCACTTAAATCTGATCAGTCGATTCTTTCTCGAATATCGATTATCAGTACGAGATAACGATTTTTTTTCAGATACCATTTAATTAGATAATATCACCTTTCGATTTGTCAAATCAATTGAGTAATTTATATCATTACATTATGTGTATTGTATCAAACCACTAAATTATTCATAACTTAAGGAAAGAACAAACACGCCTGTTTTCGCTAAGTTATCACACATACAGATCATTTCGGTATCTACGAGTATCTGTGCGTAGTCATTTAGATAAATAAACACCGTGTGATATTTTTCGCAAATGTAGCAAAATGTTTACTATAAGTCGATATCTAAAGCCAGTGATTACTGCAGAATCCTAATATACTACAATATATATGGACGTTTCGACGGGGTTTGCCCGATACAAATATTCGTTCAATTTTGTTCCACAATCCAGCATGAAATTAATTTACAATAATACAATTTCGTAACATGTACTATTTTGTTTTGCATAGTTTTAAAATAGTGCGGTTCTGTTATGTTATCTGTTGTGATATTTAATAAATACGTGTATTTAGTAATAAAAAGAGTGTGAAGTGACTGATATTAACAAATGTGAAGACATGAGCAAAGGATTCAAATATCAATTACTGAACAACTATGACAGAGACGCCAGGTATTTTTATTTTCTCTATTTTTACTTAATCTATTATGTATACAAAATGAATATGTTATTTTATAATTCGAGGGGTTAAGGTCAAACAACGCTATCTACAAAAGTGCAACTTTGCAGGAGAACCAAAAAACTTTTTTTATTTTTTTTTTGGAACTCAACAAAGATGTTTATTTAAAACCTAATGTTCAAATGTTATAATTCGTTGTTTGATAATTTTATTTCTCTTGTGACGATTTAAGAAGAAAGTAGAAAAAATGACATACCGTTGTTCGACAATTATATAGCCAAGAACGTAAAATCACACCATAAATTGTATTTTTGTAGATAACATTGTTTGACTTTAAGCCCTCGAATAATACATATTGACCATCTTTAGGCAAAAGGGCTAAAACCTCGAAAGTTTTTTGCCTTTTTTCTTCGAAAACCACAATATACCCAACTTAATACACTTTCTGTAAAAAGGAATTACTCCGAAAATGTCAAATTATTATCTAAATGCAGCTTTAGATTTTGAGAAACGAACGATTTATTAAGTTTTTATGGAATAGAAAAATGCATTAAACCTCGATTTTAATGATTTTTCTTGTATAACTCTTTTAGTCATCGGAGCAGGAAAAAGAAAACACCGATTTATTGGTCATCGTGCACTTAAAGTTTCTGTTAATGTGACTTTAACTAAAAATTCAAAACACGTTTTTGTGCTTCCTGTAAAATATGTTCCATAAGAATTAATTAATCCCTTTTACCTAAACATTGTCGATATCCTTTCCGTTGTAAATGTGTAAACGTATATTTTAAAAATCATAGCGGATTTAAATAAACAAACTTATTGCACATGATTAGTTTTTACAAAACACAGTTTTAAAAATACATGTACGGTTCTGTTTATCTATTATAATGTCTACCATTATCATGTAAGATTAAATGAACCAGACAAAATTGCTATTTTATAAAGATAACGAATCTGCATATAAAAAAATATGACTTGCGTTTCCATAATAAGTACTAGAGATCACATCAATAATTAATTCTTCTCTCCAGATCAGTGTAGTCACTAAACTACGGAAGCCGATTCCGGCCTTCTAAGGATTTTCATGCGCCCTTTGATGTTTTGAGGCAAAAATATGGTTGTTCATGAGAATGTATCGCAAAAAAAAAAAAAAACGAAAAAATCTCCTAATTAATGGCATTTTCATAAAATATTCATTATGTACAATTAACCAACAACTCAATGTAATATGTAATTCAAATAGCTTTATTTTTAATATCGTTTTTTATTAGAATTTGCAATAACTAAATATGTATGCATGTCCGTTTCAATAAATAATTCATAGATTCCGATATTAAACCTAATTTCCTCACATTTATAATATGTCCATGCACGCTGACTAATTGGATTCATGTGATAACATTTTTCATCCGGCCCCTATTGTTATTTAAATTTTGATCTGACCCGTTTCTCAAAAAGTTTGGTGACCCCTGCTCTAGATGTGTAAATATATGGCTATTCTTTCAGTTATTAAAATATTTCACAATTAATAAAATGCTAACGTATGAAGTGCAATTTTTTCAAACTGTTATTGAAATCAGTGTGGAAAATTAAAGTTGTAATACGATAAAAATATTAACCGCTCATACACTCGAATTTAGAATAATTACATTTTGTCGAATATCTTTATTGGCAAAATATATTTGGGTTGACATTGCAGATGTGTTCATTTATATCTACTCCATGATCAAAGGTTGCCTTATATAGTCCTTATTTTATTATCACCCTTGCGACACGTTTAGTCGGTAATTTTCATTTATATCTGAGGAAATTCCGTACGGCAGTATTGAAAATTCTTTAGATATTTCCCCGGAAACGGAACTAAGGTGGTCGTGCAGATATTTATAATTTAAACACCTACTCACTGTCATAGTTGTCATATTCCAAAATCAAAAAAATATAATATACTATTATTTACTTAATATTTATTGTGCAATCAATCACTTTAATTCGACAAATACATTAGTTTTAACTGAAGGACTTCGTTGGGAATTTTAAAAATAACATAAAGTCAACTGGCCGCATTAAATTCTTATTAAGTACAATATTGCTGCGTAAATATTTTGAGAACGCTGTTAACATATTCGTTTGGCAAGGATTTTGCTACACATATTTTTTAAACAAATTAACATGTAGCAGGTATCGTGCACTGCAGTTTCTGTTTCTCCATTTTTTTCAAACAAATTTTTACTTTATTTCCTATATTATCTTTCTTTTTTCTTTTAACCATATCCGCTGCTAAATTAAGCATATGAATCTCCACAATGTGAAGATTGTTTCTACAGATTTTTTACGAGTAATAATTGTCAGTTATTGGCTGAACCAATTTGGTCCTTGTCCTGATTTCAAATTCACATGAAAAAACTTGTGGAATTTTTGCCAGCTGCAAGATACATGTTTAAATTCCGCACATTAACAATGTTCTTCATTGGATCCACGAAATTCAGACATTTTACACAATGTATTGTCCCAATTTTAGCGAGTTTTGACTCACGAGCCGAGGTCTAGGGTTCGAATCACCATATTATCAAATGAATTCAATTCTATTGACATAATAACTGAGTTTTATCCTTATTTCCTCCCAGAATATAACATTTATATGCTATCTTGTATAATACAACAGGTGATTAGTAGTTTAAAAGGAATTTTAAAGCATTTAATATCTTATTTCCGTAAATAGAAAAATGCTGCTAAATAAATTCTCCACAAGATGGCATTGACAGTCTGCTATTTTGATTGTCATTTGTTATGGCCAAATTAGATCGCCAGATGGCATTACGCAAACCTAACTAAACAATGATACTGATGAAATCATGGACCCTTATCTATTCTCTTGCTTGATTTCAGCTAATCACGTAAACCTATCAGTAATAGCCATATGTATCCCGATCCTACAATAAATTGGTCAGCGCAATAGTATGTTTTTGACACTTAATACGTGATATAATAATTAAACAACGCACAGTAAACTTCATGACGATTACTGAATTGTCACATAATAATGGCAAAGATGTCAAGTTGATTCAGCCATTAAGAATTGCAGTGCAGCCATCATCAATAATATTTAATTCGAAACTATACTTCACATTGAAATAATGATTATTTGTAAAAAAACACGCGTAATAAAACAATTTTCCAGCTTAACTATTACTGTATACCGAAGAAATACAAAGATCCATGTAAAAATTGGCTTATTAACTGCGAATTAATTGACATTCACTTTGCTTAAGTCTTTTGTTATCAGAATGAAAATGTATTGTCTTGTGCTTGCTCTTAGCGTTTAATCTAGATTTGTACGTACGTATTTTTAGATAAGTATCAATTGGCTCAGTATTTAAACCTTGTAATTATTACTGTTAAGTCAACTTGCATGGTACAATGCCGATTCTTTGTAAAAGGTTAGCAACATCTGACAATTATTGTATAATGCAATGCTTGACCATGTCTTTTTTCTCTCTTTTACTTATGTGTATTTAATATAGCCGTCTTTTTTATAAGTGACTATCTAGAACAACCGGCACCGACTCGAGAAAATGGAGCACTTTTTCGATCCTTTCACTTTTTTACGGAATAAAACTATTATAAGAGTTATTTTGCAATATTTGAATAAAAGTAAACTTTAAAAACATTGTGGTTAGTAACAGCTTTTTTAGTGCCCTCGATAAATGAAAGCCTCGTAATTATACGTCTATTAAGATGCATGCGTAGTACATTTTTTTATGTTAGCTCAATGTTTTTATGTCACCTGGGGAAGTTTCTAAATATTGAATTCTTATCAACAATATTACTCATCGAATATTTTTTATTCGGATTTGCTTATACGGGGACTCCGAAATTGATATTTCATTGTACAAAATAAAATATTCTTATAAAATAATTTATCGCGAATGTGTCAATAAACCAATAATAATTTCGTTCACTTTAAAATGACACGTTTGACATTTGTCCCGCAAATTGAATTTTAGATATCATTTTCATGATTTTATAACGTGGCCGTGAAACCTTCAATAGTTGCGCGCCTCAAAAAGCCAGATAACGTTATGAGAGATGCAGAAGGCTCGAATATTAACGGCTAGGAGGAGAGAGCTAGAGATCGAAAAATCTGAAAAGATCCGAACAGTTCTCAGCGCCATTAGTCAGAATAATAATTATCTTATTTTTTACTATTTAATATTATCTCCAGACATTTTATCATTTGCACAAGGAGAATCGGATTGGACAAAAATGATGGAATTATTCGCGAATCACCTAATATCATAGAACGCATTGAAAATCGTTGTCATATCTATGTATTTTTTGTTATACACACACATATTAATTCATTAATCAGTCAGATTAGAACACATGATCGGCCGATAAAAATCGTTAAACTGTGTAGACTTTCTACAATTCCATAGCCGTATTATCTGCAGTGAAAGTAGGCAAACGGAAGCTAGTTAGTTTTATTATTGTATTACAATTTTCTGATATAAATTATTGTGCATTAATTTTTATATATTTCTTTATTTTGACAGAAACATTATAATGAAATATTCGTTTCTACTTTCAAAATATTACTCGTGTTTTACGGTTAAAGCCATTGTTTCATATTTAATTAAGTACGCTTATATATCGACTGTGTTGAGGTAAAAGGGAGTATCCCTTACCGAATAAATTTTACAGGAGGCACAAAAAACGTGTTGTAATGATATTTAGTCAAAGTCACATTACACAAACTGGAAGTGTATGATGAGAAATGAATTAGTGTTTCATTTTCCTCATCTGATAATTAAGAAACTTATTAAAGAAAAAATATTAAAATTGACGTTTAATGCTTTTTGTTCCTTTCCATACAAAGTTAGTAGATCGTGCTTTTTTCAAAATCTAAAGTTGAATTTCGACAATAATTCGGCATTTTTGGCTTAATTTCTTTTGACAGAACATTGTGATTCTCAAATAAAAAACTCTTTTCAAAAAACTGAAGGTTACTCCCTTTTACCTAAACAGGGTCAATGTGTAAAGATTGTGCAGTTTTTAAAATTAATATAGTCTGTTATCTATTATGTATATGAACTTAAAGCAAAACGTGTCTTAAAAGCAATGAATGACGCCCTTTCTTTTTTATGCATTTTTTTATTGGCGCTCTGTAAATATGAAGCTGCTTCTTTTGTGATGCAAATAACAGATCCTTTTTAATGAAGTTACTATCTAGGCTAGGTTTGGTCATTTTGTAATACATATATTTCATATCGACCCTGTTTAGGTGAAAGGGCTTAGCCCTCAATTTTTTGAAAAGTGCTTTTATTTGAGAACCACAATATGCATAACTACATACAAGTTATGTCAAAAAGAATTAAGCCGAAAATGCCTAAATTATTATCGAAATTCAGCTTTTGAAAAAAGACTGACCTAAGTTTGTGTGGAAAGGAAAAAAGCATTAACTTTCAATTTTAATGATTTTCTTTTAATAACTATTTTAATTATCAGATCAGGAAACACTAATTTATTGTTCATAATGCACGTCAAGTTTATGTTAATATGACTTTGACTAAAAATCATTAAAAAATGTTTTTTGTGCTTCCTGTATTTTTTTTTCTGTGAGAGTTAATTCCTTTTACCTAAACACAGGTGACATGAACGTAACATTTTACCATGAGAAATGTATTGTTTTACATGTATCACTCTTTATTCTAGTTTACTGTTCATACTATTTATATCAATATTTGCTAATAATTACTACAACCACATTAATTTTCTTAAAACATCTAAACATTCACAATTTTGCTTTCGTTACCAAAGGGTTAAATTCATTCATTGACTTTTAAAAAGATATGTCATATTAATTAATTATATTACATGTTTTAATCTCCTTATTAGCACTTTTGATAACTTTCTACCTGACAACATTGATTTATTTTCAAATATTATGAATATCGCAAGGTCTACTTGGTGATTGTTTATTTTACATAATTATTATAAATAGTTACCTTGCCTTTAATTAATTTTACTGCGTCATTTTGTAAATAGTATGGGATAAAGGGGGACCTTGACTCTTTTCAATCGTTCATGACACTTGACCTATTATCTTACCTATCAAAATAATGTTCATCTTAATTTATTAGGCATATTAACACATTGCGGACGGGATGCACAAATTTGTGCGTTTCAGAAACCCACTC
>JAPMAG010002100.1:0-11519 GCA_036584685.1 Rhyacophila sp. Rhy_31_5
TTTAATTTTCACGATTTGTGTAAATACTGTGTTTTTACTTAGCAGGGCAGTATTAGCATAGGTCAGTAATGGCGAATCTTTTTGAGAAGTGAGTCAAATTTCATTGTACCACCGTTACTCATTGTTACCACTCTGTATGTCAGTAAATCAGTGACGTCATTTAGAAAGGGTAGGTATGTGGTAAAAATACTTTCATGGTCATACACAGAAAAAAAATGCGATAGAAAATTATTTAGCCAGCGTCCACATGGATTTTTTTTTATTCGACATTACATATTTGTACTTTATTTTTTGGATCGTGGGTCAATGTTTGAACCGCGGGTTATTGGTTCGCCATCACTAGTAAAGGTGTTTGACTGGAACTACCAAAAAAATATATAAATGCGGGAAGACGATGAACTCGAGAATAATAAATCGAAGTTTTTAGTGGGTAGTATTGAATTAGGAAAAGAGTTTTATAGTGTGAAATCTGTAAAAATGACACCAATAAAATATATTTAAATCTCACAATAAAGTGAATATATTTTCTGCACATAAAAGTAGTAATCGATTGCAAATTATCTTTATTACGCATTTTTTATGTTAAAATTTAATTAAAAAATAACAGCACATGTATTAAGTTTAATTTTAGTTATACATTTTTTAACATGGTAACTGCGTAGATACTCATACAGATAATACGGACCCTACTACTCAAAAACAATGTACACATTTGCTGTAAAGTTGAATATATCGTTTTGTTAAAGGTTTGAATCATATATTTTATTATTTTAAAAACTATGAATTTAAATTTACTTGAGAATCATTTTATATTTTTTTAAACTTAAGACTTTTCACATAAATGCTGATAAATAAAAATATGTACATTCAATAATTCTCCATTTTAAAGTAATCAACATGTATTTTATGGCTGAGAGGAAATATTTTATGTAATAATTAGACTTTACTTCGTATATTGTTATAATAATATAATAATTGAAAATGTGGTTTCAAAATATAAAATTGTCTTTGCTTTAAAATTTATATCATGCTACCTTGTTAATAAAATTCTATGCTTATTCTTCAGAAGTAATGATAGATTTAAAAAAATGATTTATAACATAAGACAGGTAGTAAAAGTAGTAACTTTAATTGAAAACAATAAATCAATACGTACTATAGCATACAACACTAATCTATAATTTCATTTGATGCATTCATTTCATTTATGGATATAATCACTAATTATCCATACGATTATATCACTATTTTTTTCTTTGATAACATTATTATTAAAATGCCTTCATCCTTCCTTGTTCGCTTGACTCCGTGAACTTTGTCTGACTCATTTCGGGACTATTTCGATTATGAGGCAATCACAATAAAAATTGAACAGACAAAATCTTTATCATAATACAAGGTCGTGAGGCATTTTGCTACAGCAAATGCAGGGCCGCGGCGTGCTAAGTGACACAAGTGCCCAAATTAACTATTAGCAGACGTATGAGTAAATATATTTTTCTGTTTGTACTATAATATTTCGGTATAATGAACTTAAGCGGATAAGGGGATGTCCGTTGAAACTGAAAGTTTGTTATATATAAGTAGGTTTTCCGAATGCATTTTTTCATTTAAAAAATAAACACCACAATTTAAGGTCACTGCAGTTTTTATTATTGGATTAAAAATAATATTTGATTTTAAGCAATGATGCGCCAGGGATGAAATCTTTAATTAACAAAAAAATTACTACCAAATAGAATTTTTTTACAAATATTTTTTCGAAAAAATCTTTATTTGTAGATAACTATAAAGTAAAAAAAAACTATAAAAACACAAAAAAATCCTGTTTATTTGTATTCAAATGATATATCTTAATACACCCGTTATGGAGTAGTGTCCGGTCATTCCACAATAATTTTAAAATGTTTTGTTCACATTTTGTAAGTCTGCTGCTTTTTTAAATCAACTCTTTTAATTACGAAAATGCATGTAATATAGTTAAAACTCGTTATTTGACAAATATTCAATAAATTTTATTATATTGTTGAATATTTTTATCAATTTTTGCATTTGAGCAGATGTTTTATTCGCCATATCAAGATTTTACTATATGGTTTTATATCAATCTAATACTGTTTAGCAAATTCACAATTTTGCCATTGTAACTACGATCTACACTACGTTTCTCTTTGGTAACAATTTTGACAAATGACACGAGAGTATGATATCTTTTCGTACAAAATTTCCCATCTAAACAATATGTTTATGAAAAATAAACAATATTGTATCAGAAACTATTATATCACAGATGAGCCTTTTTTTACATATTACTTACACTTTTTACTAAAACCCATAAATTTATTACAACCATTACCTATGCAGATATTAAGTTTTAGAGACAAAGAAAAGTATTTAGTAGGTAATTTCTAACATTTGAATTTTTTTACAACAAACATAATTTATTTTAGATGTGGATTTTCAGCACATATTCTAGTATGCATGTATCACTGGAACAAGGATATAAGAACGACTCATTCAACCGCGCACAATAAGAATGAGATTTAATTTAAATTATAAAGCATGCATTTCTTTCACAGCGAAAATTCTCTTTGATTATTAGAACAAACACTATAAAGTGAGATATAGTATATGTTTAAATAAACACATCCTTATTTTCTTGAATATAATTATAGTTTACAATATTTTTTCATTAGAAATTTTAATGACTTATTTTTAGTTCGTGTAACGTCTTTTTATTTTATATTTCTAGTGCATTCGCCTTCGTAAATATATGAAAACACACCATTTTCTTCTTTGTTGACCTGTAGTAATTTAAACTACATCAGAGATTTATTTCTCATAAATATTTACTTACAAATATGGAAGTATAAGACTTTTTGGTATTCGTACAGCAAAATAAAGTACTTTTGACGGCCCTGGTCAAACGTGATGTGGAAGTAACTTGACTATAAGCGTGTGTACCTACATACTTGATCTAGAACTTGTTTTTATCGATTTCGTTTTCAATAGAAAACTGTTATTCTTTGGTTAGATAGACGGTACGCTAAAACGACAGTCGTAAAAATTATCTGGATTCATGTGATCAAAAAATATTACTTATCGACTTCAAGGATTTTCACTTTCCTGTAGCTCTTTGAATGTTTTTTTTTTACATATATACATCAACCAATCTATAATTAATTGTGTACCTAACTTGGCAAACATAATATAGTGCCCCATTGAGTACATTTTTTAATATTCTATATACTAACTTGTTTTATCGATGATTATCTGAAGGTCATTGAATAGGATTAAAATTTTAGTAAAACGGCAAGAAACTTGGTTTCTGCAACGGTATGCACACTTTTACCTAGAAAACAGTGCGGTACAGTATTTTTTTCATGTACGCAAACTTACTTAAACATGTTTTAAATTGTTTACTTTTTACATTTTTTACTTCTAAAAACACTAAACAACGCCATGCCATATCATTGAATACCACGATCCTGATGAGAAAATAGGTTGTAAAATCTTAAAAAAATTAATCTCGTACAAACTCATTCTGAAGAAAACAAAAACGAGTGAGCAGGAAAAATTTTAATCTGATTCCATCTCACTAAAAAGTACTCATTTTTGAAAGTTTAGAATAAATATGGCATAAAATTGCTTTATTTAAGCACTCTTTTTTTAATCATGTATCATCTAAATGGAAATTACTGTACATAGATGTTTTTTTGAGATTTTTCCCCCCAAAGAAAGTTAGCCTTTTTTGTGACAGAAATAATGCTACAACCCATAAAGTGTGAATTTTTAACCAAAAAAAGAATCTTAATAAATAAATATAAATATATTGAATATTTCTCTTTCTTGAATTAATTTTAAAGTTGATATTATAGTCATATCTCTGCGTTTTCATATTTAAAATCACGCAAAAAAATTCAAATTTGTCTCGCACACCACGTTTTAAGATGTGCGAGTCAACTTGTTTCTGGCACTTAATCGGTTAAAACTTATAATATTTCCAATCTTTTAACTATTTTATTTATAATTAATTTATGTTTCAGCAAACTTTTATGTACAGAAAAAAAATATTTATAATTATGATACAAATTTGCAAAACATATTTTTTTTTATATATGAAATCTTTTGATGACAAATCTATAAACAAATATTTGTCTTACAATTTTCATCGCTCAATTATAATTATTTTGCTAACACTTACTAAATTTTAACTAGAATTGATATTTTCAAAGTGTATTTGTAATAAAGTTTACTGTTTAAATACCGTTACTTAAAGAATACTGTTCTTTTTAAACGTTGTCTTCAAACTTTTTTTTTTCTTCTCCAAAACAAAGCAAATGGATCTCCACAATTTGAAGATTGTTTTAACAGTTTTTTACGAGTAATAATTAACAGTTATCAGCTCGACCGTTTCGTGTCCGTGTCCTGGCTAAAATACAAATTAATAAGAAAAATAAATAATTGCAACCAGCACGGACCTTGAATCTATGACCCCCGCTTGCTAGGTATACGCGCTATCCACTAGCCTAACAAGGACTACTACTGCAACTGTACGTTATTATTAGCAAATTATTTTTTTAAATCGTTTCACAGGTTTTAAATAATTACTTCAAAATACTCACAACATATTAATCGTGATGACAATCAATTTTTAAATATTTTTGTACATACGCACGTCTTGTTAAAAAAAATACATTCACTTCTTCCTGAATCGAAACCATACAGAAAGAATACTTGTAATCTGGTTTTTATTATACTTCATTATTTATCGACAAAAAGCAATTCTTTATGTAAGCTTCGGTGACTTTTAATATCGTCCAATACAATGGTACTTTAATGAATTCCTTAGTATAAAAAATGTGCGTGGCGAATAAAAAATATGCATTGGTTTCAATATGGTTAAATTAGGTTTTGATAAGTACAGACAAAGCGTAAGTCAAAAGTGCGGCCCAAAAGTATTAACTGAATTTCCTTCTATCAAAATCCCAATTTTCGCCACTGGTTTATAACGTAGAAAAAGGCCATATACGAATCACGTTTGTAATAAAATGAAACCTTATAAACCACAAATCTAATTAACTCTATTCGAAACATTATTACGAAAAATATTTCAAATGTGAAATTAATTATATTTTTCCTTACATATATTTTTGTGGAAATATGTATTCGAGTCCTTATAAGTATATCGTTTTACAAACATAATTTACTTAGCTATAATAATTATATTATGTAATATTTATTTGTTTATGTACTTGCATGTTTTCCTTATGCTGTATTCTACACTACTACAAACTATCAGTTAAGTCTTTGTCTAGTATACTAACCCGCCATTACTATGCGCGGTCGCCTTCCTGATATTGTACAAAAGAATCTTTGATTTTATCAGCATAATTTAATTTTAACCATTCCTTCTGCAAAGCTGCATGTGGTATCACCATACACTTTAAGTAACGTTTTAAAATAAAATTTATGAAACAAGTAAAATGTGAAAACTATATTAGTTTTTAATGCTTTATCATTCTTTCACACAACTTTTAATGACAAAATGACGAATATATTTGATTTCTTAGATATCGACCGTGTTTTTAGCAAAAGGTATTAATCCTCACAGATTTTTTTTACAGGAGGCACAAAGAACGATTTAATGATTTTTAGTCAGAGTCAGATTAACATAAACTTAGAGGGCACGATGACCAATAAATCGGTGTTTTATTTTCCTGATCGTATAATTCAAACATTTATATTTATCATTAAATTGATGTTGAATGGTTTATTCCTTTCTATACAAACTAAGTAAGTAGTTCTTTTTTCAAAATCTAACGCCGAATGTTGATGACAATTTGGCATTTTCAGCTTAATTCCTTTTGACAGAACATGTATTTATTTGTATACACCGTGATTGTCATACAAATAAAAGAATTTCTCAAAAAACTGAGGGTTAAGCCCTTTTGCCTAAATAGGGTCGATGTATATATTAAATGCAATTAATATTTAAAGTTATGTTTAAACTAAATATTAATTTCAACATAAGAGTTTGTATAAAATAATACATTGAGCCACTCAGCATCTTTTTATAATATTGATTTGAATATTAAACTGAAATAAATTGGGCAAAGCGAGGAATTCATCATGACATATGCATTTTAAATAGGTTAAACGCAAAATTAATTGAACCGCTTTATTTCTCAAAAGTCCATATAAGCCACTGTTATTACCTGCGGTACCAAGTGGCGCATGGTAAAAATCCGTAAGTCAGTTTAAGTACGGCGCGTTCCGCCGCGCCACCGATCATCTTATCAATGCCCACTTAATTGGACTCGTACAACATAAATCATTTGCATGACGTTTATGCGAACTGTTTTCACACGGAATAATAAGTACAGCGGTAATTTTGGTAAATGGGTGTGTTTTGCAAATTGAGGTCCCGATATGGAAACGCAAGGCGAACGACCGTGAAGGGCTTCCTTTTTGAAACTGGCCGTTAATAACACAATCTTTTATTTTACGCTTGATTTACAAGATCAATAACTAATAATAAACCTCTTCCACGTAGCCAGTATTCTTCAAGGTTATTTGGACGTTAATTAATGTTTTATACTCGCGTATTTTATTGAGATCCGTATGGTAAGTTTTTTGCATATATATTTTAGAATACGATATCAAAGTATCCAAATACTAGTTAATCAAAGTAAAAATCAGCTTTTTTATGTTAGTTTTAAAACACTTCCTAATATACAAAAATTAATCATTGTTGTTCTAAATACCGACCATGTTTAGGCAAAAACGTCAAACCATCAATGTTTTAAGCAGTGATTTTATTTGATAATCACAATGTACACAACTAAATGCACATTCTCTCAAAAGAAATTAAACCGAAATCACAAATTCATTATCAAAATTTAGCCACAGATTTTGAAAACAGAACGACCTACTAAGTTTATATGAAAAAGAAAAAAGCATTAAACTTCAATTTTTATTATTTTTCTGTAATCACTTTTTTAATTATCAGATCAGGAAAATCAAACACCATTTTTTTGGTCATCGTGCATTTTAAGTTTGTATTAATGTGACTTTGACTAATAATCATTAAAAACGTTTTTTGTGCGTCCTGTAAAATTTGTTGTTTGAGAGTTAATCCTTTTTGCCTAAACACGGTCAATATATATGAAAACGAAGATATATTTGGAGTAAAAACAGTATGTAATTTTATTCAATGATATCAAAATATGTCAAGTTTTTATTAAGCATATAAAAATAAAACAAGTTATTGACCGTTAGTTTCATTGCTTTGTATAGAAAAGTACTAAGAGTTGATTGAAAGAAGTAAATATTCAAAAAAATATATATGGTGATAACATATATTGGACTTTTTAGGCTATAATAACTATTATAATGTTCTTAGATTTAGACTTATACTCAGTTTGAACAATTCCTAATTTAATTATAAAATTCCTTTAATCCTTTACTTGCCAATATAAAAATGAAAACGAAACAGACTGTTGGTCAACAATTTCATTCTAAATTTTCTATTTTTAAGTACACGCGTGCATGGTGAGACCGTCTCGTGCGATTTCGATTCGGGCAGGATAAAAATCAAAATGTAGGAATTAAAAAAAAGCATTGCTTTCGTGAAGGGTCAGAACGGAGACCACGCACAATCACGGTTATTAGTGCTGGCGGGTAAGTGGAGGGTCCTTCAAAGTATCTTTATCCCTTACTCATTACCATACTCAACTCCGACTTCGTATTTTGAGATATAGAGTTTTAATGTGCGGAATTAATATTGTCATATGTATTTTTTTATTCTTCTTTTAACCATATCCGCTCCGAAACGAAGCATATGAATCTTCACAATATGAAGATTGTTTTGACAGTTTATTATTTTTATGACCAATAATTGTCAATTATTACCTCAACCGTTTCGGGTTCGAGTCCTGGCTACAATACAAATTGAACTCGTGATCCCCGTAGGATAGGCGTGCGCGCTACCAACTTTTTTATACACATAAGTATATATTATAATAATTAACATACGCTGCAAGCTGGAGCATATGGCATCTTCGCAATATAAAGATTTCCTTAAGAGTTTTTTTTAATTAAAATTGTTAATTATTAACTCAACTATATAGGGTTTATGTCTTGGCTACAAATATTTATAAAATATTTGCAACAAACTACAACACATGAACCCGCAATCCTACACTCTAGGGAAATGCGCTATTCACTAGCTTAACGTAGGTGACATAAATAAAAGATATTAAAATAGTTTATACACACCACATTCGTTAACTGTCAGATATAAAACGCATTTTTTTCAAATATTTTTGTTATTGAAAAAGATCGTAAAATTTTACTGGTTCATAATTTTTTATTCGATTGTTCTTTTATTATGGCCGCCAACTATTAGATTATAGATTCGACAGACTGGACAGTATGAATGAATTGTGTAATTTTATTATTACTATATTAATTAAGCATCTATTTAATCAATATGTTGACATTTATTAGGATTTTTTTTCTATTTGATCCAAAAACTATATTGAGTTTATTCTATTTAGAGTATTACTACAAAAATAGGCACATAGAGTCTGGATAACATAATTCTAATTATTTTTGCAAGTAGAAGATTGTTTGCCGATTCATGTGCATTTTTATATATAATGAGTTTTTTCAGCTTAAGAATCGAAACTACAACCAACTAATTCACAAAAATAAACATCGTCCACTAAAGTTTGATGCTTATTCTATAAAAGTATGTTAGTAAAGTATTTCCTGATTTAAAATACAATATTTCTATTTAATAATGAAAATTAAATTTTAATCTGTCTAGTTATGTAAGGTAGTTGGAGTTCTTAGTTCTTTTTAGTGCAGTTAACTGAGCTAAATAAATAAAAATATACCCAGTTACTATCCTACTTATTCGATATTGATGACACTTGATATTTGTACTGGTATGCCTTTTTGCATGGCGCCAATTATAATTTTAAAAAATAACCAACTAATTAAACATGCCGTAATTTACCAATCACTTGTATGACATTAATATATTAATTTTGTTCGAGGCTATCAACTGAATAAATAATAATTGTTGAACATTTTCCAATACAATATTATCGATCGGCAGGTTTATCTTTTACGGAATGTATGTAAAAGAGGTGAGAAATAATCGCCTATAATTGCATCAGGTGTGAAAAAACGGCCGTGTCACATAAACAGCCTATGAACACTGCCTTAAAAAAAATATCAAGTAAATCATTGATGCATACGTATTCGTATGTTAAGGGTTTTAATTCGGTCTACGATATATACCAGACGGAGTACCGTACGTAAACAAAAGGCATGTAATAATCATACAATATTAAAATACCTGTTGCTCTTTATGAAAATTTAATTAAACAGTTTATAGTAGTGAAATATTTATTATACTATCGTCATTACAAGTCTCATTAAGTCTACAATAAATAAATGCTGATTATCGCAACTTATAATTCGTTACGCATGTTCATCTTTGCTTTTTCACTATTAAGGACTTTAAAACATAAAGAAATAACGTTAAAGATTATTTGTCATTAACACATTGGTTTCAGGGAACGCTCTTTCTCGTCGACGATGTTATTTGTAGAACGGCGAATTTTGCAACATGTAACCGGTTGCTTACAATTATTAAAACATTTTGTTTTACCCAATAAATTTTCAAAAAGCATTTTTACATAAATATATTTAATATATTCATTTCGTTACAGATTTTGCGAAACTTTCACAGTCAAGAATGTTTTTTCTATAGTCATATTTACCACTTATATATGTGTTGGCTTAACCGTTTTATGCTAAAACATATTTGAAAAATGAATATTTGCATTTTAAATAATAGCTATATAATAAAACTTGAGAACCACGGACTCACAACCGAATAATATATTAACTATGCTCAGACAAAAGGGGCTAATCTTCACAGAACATTTTTTTTCAGGAGGCACAAAAAACTTTTATAATGATTTTTAGTCAAAATCACATTAATACAAACATGAAGTGCATGATGACCAAAAAATTGATGTTTTACCTAAGTTATCATAGGGAAACCATTAAATTTGAGAGTAAAAGATTATATTAAGAAATCTAAAGTTGAATTTCGATAATAATTCGGTATTTTCGATTTTATTTCTTGACAGAACGTGTATTTATGTTAGCTGTGTACATTGTAATTCTCAAATAAAAGAATTTTCTTAAATTGTAAAGGTTAAGCCCTTTGACCTGAATAGAATCGATATGTATTATACTAAGTCTCTGTGGGTGATAAATGGGGGAGGGTGTATTTCCAAAGTGAAATTATTCCACTTTTTAAAAAATCTGGCAAATACGAAATAACTGTTTACGGTGTTGATATTACATATTTTTTTGTTATCTACATTTCAAATTGTATTTTACATTGCCAATGGATGTTACAAAAACAAATATAATATCCACACCGTAAACAGTTTTTTGGCATTTGCCACAAATTTGTTAAAGTGGAATAAGTTTACTTTGGAAATACATGACTCAAATGAATTATTATAAAAGCTAGTGCTAAAATATGATACAGCAGACGCTGGTTTTTTTGAGGAAATAATTTAATTTTAGGTTTATGGATAGTAAAAGAAATTATCAAATTTATTAATTCAATTATATTATGTATAATATATCTAAACGAATGTATTACAAACTTTAAGAATGATTTAATGTTTTGATCTTGTAAAAAAAACTACGGAAATCTTCATTTTTCTGCCTTTTACTGAGCCGACAATGTATTCACTCACTCGGACTTGACCGAGAATAGTAAAAATATATATGACTTGGCTTAAGAGCAACTACTCATTATTTTATTATTTCATACGCGTTCTGTACAAAAAAAAATCATAAAAAATATGCTAATTCAAACCTTAAAAAACACAGCTATAAATCACGAGAACAAAAAAAATACACAACGGCTCGAGAATGAAAATACACGTATCTTAGTTAAAATTAAAAATGATTCGTTATAAAAATATGCAAAAATTTAGCGCCACGTTCTGCGTATTTTAATTTAAGCAAAAATATTTTTTATCGGTTAATATTATATTATATTTGCAACATTAATCAAAGAAATTTTCATTGATATTATTCGTATACCAGCGCTGATTGACCATGAATTTTCACGTTCTTAATGCCAAATAATTATCGCAAGGTTTCATTTATATAAAAAATGTATACGCATAAAATAACAAAGTTTTATTGCCTTCAACTCCGCAATATTTTAGTTTTATGAATGTTTTATCAATTATAATGAGAATTACTATTCTGAAAGAGCTTTTTATTCTACAATTAATCCGTTCTTTGAGAATAAACGAATAATTATTCAGTTTTATTAGGAACTTACAAAAATTCTAACGTGTCGCACAGTTACCAGTTACTAGTTATTGAAAACTGATGTTGTAAACGATAATAATAAATAATATTTACAAAAGTTATCATTTTTTATTAAATAATTTATATAAATATTT
>JAPMAG010002101.1:0-11517 GCA_036584685.1 Rhyacophila sp. Rhy_31_5
GATCTGACTAGCCGCTTGAAAGAGCTCGGATGAGAGAAATCTAATTTAATTTCTCTGCACAAGTGGATAGCTTTTTAAAACAACTGCTTTAAATAGAAACAATAATATTTGATACATGGAATAGTTTGCCTGTCACACATTATGACGCGTTAAAAAACTAGCCTTTGGTGTTCTCAGTCTTTGGCTCTACATATAATATACGCGAATTGAAATTTCAGGGACGAAAAGACAGATTGTAGGGAAGCAAAATAATGTTTAAATATTATCAAATAACGTTTATTTACAGTGTTCTTAGATGCTTTCAATAATTGTAATTTTCCATATTTTTAGACGAGTTTCCCCTCTACAAAATAGTACAAGAGAAGTGTATCGGTCTTCATCTTGAATATAACTGATTCGAACAAGTTGTGATGAAAGTTTCCAATTGAAATATATCGTATATTTAC
This sequence comes from Rhyacophila sp. Rhy_31_5, assembly GCA_036584685.1. Taxonomy (NCBI): domain Eukaryota; kingdom Metazoa; phylum Arthropoda; class Insecta; order Trichoptera; family Rhyacophilidae; genus Rhyacophila; species Rhyacophila sp. Rhy_31_5. Next base: position 447 of record JAPMAG010002101.1, read on the forward strand.
TGTTTACATATAAATGCATCAGATCCTATTCACAAAGCTTCATAGTTACTATACAGATTACATTGAGATATGTAGAATGTCTACTATGATATATTTGATCTATCCGAACCAATACAAAGTAAAAGTAATTATCGAAACACTACCATTGTACTTTGTCATACGTTTGAGACAGCTGGAAGTATTTTATAAATCAACACAAATTGTTGTGTCTGCACTAAATAAATATACTTGTCATTCCATGGAAACATTGGTCTGATTAACAAACAGCTGCTGTTTAATCGATATGCTCTTGACTCTCGTATTTTCCTGATGAGAAATTAAATCTATACTCTCCTAATGTGTAAACATTTTTGTGTGCCATGGAATCATACCGTAAAATACTATCAGTTATAAAATAAGAGTGGTAGTAATAACACCAAGTATGTATGTAAATGCACACTCGTACTTATGTTTACACAAGTAACTGACGTCGAAAATTTCCCTCGACGAAAATGCACCCCAATCGTTTCGGCGAAGAAATGCACATTGAATTATACTTCAAAGTACCACATTGTATTTGCTATGTTTGCACAGATACAATGCCCGGTGGAGTATTTAATAAATTTGAGTTCGGTAAATTGGTACAGGCTTGAAGAAGTTGAAACCGAATCGTAGAGAAGACAAAACACCTACTCATTATAATTTTTCCTGTTCAACGCGATCATAATATCGACATATATCACATACGATTAATTCCTTATACCAGTAATTGTCATTGAATGACGCATGAATACTTATGGTAATATTATTTTATGTTGAAGCAGTTTAGTTAATTTCTATTCCCTAATGGTTTGTAATTGTTTAGAAATAGTGCGTTGTTGTAATAACATATGACAGTACATTTTTCATTTTCTTTCTGAGCATATTAGCTCAGGCATATGGTAATTATTCAAAATTAATTTCTCATTCATGTCGATGTTTTGTTGCTCATTACATCATAAAAGCTCCGACTTTGTCTACAAACGCACATACATAGAAACCGATTCATGAGATCATTCGGGTGATAGTTAAATAACTTAATTTAAAAAAGCAATCATTAGAAAGTACAGCTTAGTAAAATTCTTAGGACCAAATATAGTTCGCTATACTGGAATTTCGTTATAACGAATAATGGAAAAATAATTACCTGAAAACGATCTCTTCATTTTGTCTCGGAAGACATGCCTTTATGGAGATAAACATTTATGCGATTTTTAAAAAACTGTTTCCTTTGCTTTGTTGCAATTTTTTGTAGAAACAATTTCACACCTGTCGCGCCTGTGTCCAATGCAGTAAATAAATCAAAATGTGGTAGTTCAACCCATTTCGTTGCCGTCCGCTCACAATATCAACACGTGCTGAACATGCTTACTGTTTACGTTATACTGAAATATTTAATGAAAATTTTCATTAAATTTGCGTTTTATTTTTATTTTGTATGATCTTTTATCCGATTGTATAAAAAAATCCTACTCTGAAATATTAGTTACTGTAACAGGATTTAAGTTATATTATCCCTTTCCCAAATAACTATAAATATTATTTTGTTCAGTATCAACCGGTTAATTATCCACAGATATATGCGAATAAATCAATTGGAATATCTGAGTAGAACAGTCTTTACAAGATCATCGTAATGTTCTTGAATGTTGATTGGAGATACTATTATTATTACATTATCTTTTCTTCTTCTTCTCAGTGTGCGTCTCTCGACGGTCAGATAGTTCCCAGACGCAGACGCAACGTACATCATCGTCATTGTTATTGTTGAAGCATTACCAGATGCTATATGAAGTCGTGACCTGTGAAGATGGCACTCAATCTGTGCGTCTGGTAGGCATTATGCGGTGCGCAGATATAAGCCGTTCATTAAGATTCATTACTCAAAATTTCAACAATAAGTTTACCTCTTTATTATTTAAAATCATTCAAGGTATTAATTTACAATTTTAACACCAAATAATCTATCATTTGCTGCGCATAGCGTTTTATACCATAGTCAATTCGTAGCCAAACTGAACGGTGATGACGAAGGCTTTTAAAAGATACTGATCTCATTCTCTAGCTCTGTTTTACGGTGGAAAAAAGAAATTTAATTTCGTCAATTCAGCCGTAAATCGGATTGATCAACTATGCTAATTTCATTGATACGATGCTTAGAAACATTTTAAGAAAGAAAAAAAAAACAATTTGTAAAACGTGAGTATATGTCAACTGGTGGTAGCGACACGTTATTCACTAAAAAATGTGGCAATCCTTGGGGTCATTCAGGAATATTGTAAACAGTATCGATAGATTAATTATCCATATACAGTGGAATTAAAAAAGACACATTTGCTAATTCAAAAACTTCCATTACGAGGTCTGTGTCCATTTTTTTCAGACGAAAGAAATACTTTTTTGTGAGAATTAATTTTCCTGGGATTTTCGTTTTATTGAATCAATTGTAGATAGTAAATTTTGAAAATGTTGTGAAAAAATCATTACGATTATTATCGTTATTATGGTTGGTATTATATATATGAGCTAGTGTAATATGTTAGAAGATCATTCATCATATTTTATGATTTAAAAAGTTTATCTTAAAAACAGACAATTGCGCTGATAAATTCCAAAAATATTGTGTACACGCGCATCATACGAGTTCACACATACTCGAACATGATTTATATATTCGTAGCTCACGTGAGGTTCAGTTGTAGTCGTATCTACGCCACACTTTGCCCTCCTGAAAGTTCATAATGATTGCAAATTCACACTAAAACGATTGGGGGGCACTGTTGGTAAAACTAAAAAAAAAAACAATGGTCAAGTGTGGGTCGCCGCCATACCTGCCCTGCGCTAGTTAGTCTACGTCTCGGGGAAAAAAATGAGAACTAACCCGACGATATTTCACTTGTCCGAGATAACGATCAAGAGCCGCCTCTCGTTCTTACCATGCCGGACTTTATTTGCATGGCCATTTTGATTACATGTACAATTTGTACAGAGGATAAAAAAATATTGTGCGTCGACTGATAGTTTCCTCTCAGTACAGGTCAGTAATCCGTTTATGGATTTTTTTATCAGGAGATAAAATTGAAATGACTAAAGATTTCATATGCCATACAAACGGTTTAATTTAAACATTAACGAAGAAGATTCAAATGAAGACAGTCATAGTATATTTATTTCATTTTATTAAGATTTTCGAGCAAAAGAAATTATTTCAAATCAAACACAGCGTATGAGGACCTTAACACTGGAATAGTAATATTTACTTTAGATTTATTACGAAGAATGGAAGTTAGCTACTTCCATGATCTATTATGTTTTTTCCTTTATCCAAATACAAAAAAAAACCTATTATAGTCGCTAAGGGTCTTGATCATAATAATCACTTGAGGTATTTATAAAAAAGCTAACGTCAAATATGTGAGATTCAAATATTGCATGTTGTTACGAAAAGCTCTATTAAATTTTGTTGATGAATCGAATCGTTATGTAATTGATAGAATTTTCGAAGATTCGAATTACAATTTTACACATAGACTTTCAGAGTATTTCAGTTGGTATGTCAGATATTTTTTTTAATTTTTACATTATCACTTTTCCAAGTGTGCATCACTTTTATTTTTGTAACTATTCGCATATATAATAGATACCTAATTCTGGAAGCCTAGGAATTTTTATCTTGCCTCGTATCCTATGATTTATTTTGATTACTGAATCCTTATCTATTTCACAATGTATCGAGTACTCTAAATAAGAACGCAGTATTTCTGTCGGCATCAACGGAAACTCCATATTTCATTTATGGATAGAAAGCTTTCAATTGAAATAATATCACACCACCATAGACACGGTGCCTCATTGCATCCAACCTACGTAGCGATTTGGCTAAAATTGCTCGCATGTCACATCAAACATCGCACGTCAGTTGCCAATGCGTTCTTGCTTTTATATATTTAACCAGTTCAGTTGAAATGAATAATGTCCACTTCTGAGAATATTGTTGTTGATTCAAGTAGCATTTTAGGTAAAATAACTTTTATGCAAAAATATATTTGTGGTTTTGCGGCCTTGAAATAATTCTAAAAAGATAAAATGTGCATTATTTTTAATTCTATAATATTTATATTGATAAAAAATGGTGTGAAAACTGTTTTCCTCTAGAATAAATTGTAATTGAATTAAAATATGGCTTTAATTTTAATAATTTAATAAGTACAGTGATTGATCATATTGTTAATGTAAAATTATTGGCTAGTAGTAAGCCGATTCGTCTTTTTATTTTGTTTTCATCTACATGCATACATTTGTGCATAATAATATATATATTTTTTAAATATCTTCAATTGATGATTACTCTAACAGACGAAACCTCTCTTGATATCTTCAAATATGTTTTGTGGAGATTAATATACGAGTTTGTAATTAAGTTAATATAATAGGTTTCACAAAAGTTGACATTAAAAAAATATTATTCAAAATAAATGTTTTTATAAAACCAACGTTTTATTTCAATAGTTTCTGAACATGCCACAATAAAGGGGATTTGTAAAAATCAATCATTGTGAAGATATAGCCCACAATTATAATTATAACATGGGATATACAATGATATATCACAAAACAGAAACGAAAACTGCTGTAAATATTAACTAAAAATATATATTTATATTCCGTGGAAGTTTACCGAATGAATTTAATATATTATACTTTAAGAATTTCTGAAACGCTCATACCCACCCAAGTGGAAGATGACTCAGACAAATACGACACGATGCTAGTAAGTGTTCATTGGGCAGTATATATAATACATACCTAATTCACCGTCTGCTCCATACGCAAGCAAAAGACGACGTCTTTGACATATTTTATCTTTGTTTCTGCCAAAGCTGATATTCTTACTTCGCGATTTTTCTGCGCGATTCAATTCTACATTAATCGTCCAGCTGTAGAAAGACGCGATATATTATGCGAAAAACATACTGACTCTGAATTCTTTGTGTTCGTTAAAACCTGGACCTAGCAGGAGATGCTATCTCCGAGGACGACGTGAGTCAAGGACACCCTCCTCAGACATCCTCGCGACGACACAAATATCCCCCTGTTGATTTTTATCATGCCACCCTTGTATGTATTATATGTATTCTGTGTCGTCAGTGATGTACGAGTATATCGAAAACATTTGATTTTCATATATTACGTTTCGTAAAATTCATCATAATATACATATACTAGACATATATAGTTTATCATTAAAATAAATTGATACGTTCATGATAATTTCTGAGTTGGTGACGAAATGTTAGCTCTAGGTGAGTGTAGCACTTCTTGTCTAAGAAATTGGAAAGCTGTGTTGTGTAGAGAAATACCGATTAAATTAAAAAGCTTGTTAACGGATATAGCATTCGAAAAATCGATTTTTTAAATATTATTTAGTGTTTTTTTTAACCACAATAATTTATCGCTTGCAATGTGGGTTGTTTTTTTATTAATTTTAGATTGAATATTTATTTCTAATTGATTTTCCCAACTATGAATCCTTGGTGAAAAACCATCATAGTGATATAATAATACAGTTTTATAAATTTAATTTTACAAAATATATTTTAAAATCCAGCCAGTTTAGTTTGTTACGTCATTTTCAACTGAGTTTCATCATATATCTATAATTAGACCATATCCATCAATGATTGATAGTAAAAAAATATTATATTCTGAATTTTATATTTTTCGGCTTACTGTCCGGTACAGTAAAAATGTGTATTTTCAGTTGAAATACCAAATTAAAAATATTCTTGTTTTCTTTTACTCGTGTATATATGCATTTCTAATAGTCACATGATTGTATGGCTTATGGGATTTCGGCTAAATAAACCTAGTAACTAGAAAGCCATAAATATACTATAATATCTAAAATAAATATTTCTAATATCCTTTGTTAGTGTATGAAAGTTGTTTAAATAATTGTTCTTAGCCGTAGATAAAATTTTTCCATTATTATTGTTCACCTGTGAGCTACGAGTATGTACGAAATCTCATATTGGTCATAATTATATTAACATTAACAATACCTACTACGCAGTAAACTATGCGACTGCAAATCCACGTGCAAATTCGCTAACAAAAAGTATTTCCGTCTCCGACTCGACAATACGAGTTATTGCGGAATAACGAGTAGACGCGCCTCGGTAATACAGCAGACATTTTACAATTAATATTATTATTATTAGCGTGGAGAAAGAAATAATAATTTTCTCGGCTGCAAGTAAGTTCAAGAGCGGGCATTTCAAAAATAGATGCGTCGCGGCGTCAATTTTCGGCGTCGCGGCGCTTTTTTGTCTCGACCGCCACTTTTCCGCATCTCTAGGAATGCGAATTTATTATGTCGTGTGATTTTTCTGGCCGGCGTGTAGTCGCGGCCAAAATCAGCACACATACATTCACTTGTTAAGATTCTTTTAGTATTTTTTCAAAATTTGCATGTAATATCAGTAATTTTTCAGTTTTTCTTTGGCTAATAACAATTAATTTTCTCTACTGTCAATTCTCGGTAGAAAGCTGTAGTTTAACTTAGTTTAAATGTAACTGATCAAATAAGCCTTGAAATGAAAAAAAAAATATTTGTGGAAGAATCTATAAAAAAAACTATGTTATTATTTTAATACGTTATATAATATAATAAAAACAAAACTTTAAAACCTTAAAGTATCGTTTGGATGTTTTATTTTTATATCATTATAGATTATTTCATTACTGGTCTAATTGAATACAAATAATTTCACCTAATAGTCACTTACTTGGGTTGATCAGCTGCTGTTCACAACGTGCTGGTTACTTATTTTGGAAAGAAACACATTAAATATATGTCATTTTTTGTCCGACTAGAGATTCAAAACCGTGACCAACAAATTTGTAGCGTTAGCTGTGTTTTTTTATTTACTTTAAAATAGTACAGTCAGTTACTACATTCACTCTGAGATTTCACTAGAGCCGTCAATAATAAATTTCCCTGAATATATTTCCAATCTTCAATCATAATAATTATAATTCTGAATATAGTGAAAAGTACAAAAGGATGCCCACCTTTTTGCGAGTTGCGAGTGTAATTTTTACTTTCAGGATTTTTTATTTGTTATTTAAAAAAATCGACGTAATCATCGTGTACTTAATAATTTACTTTCGAAAAGGTCGTTTCTGCTTGTATTTATGCTTCTAAAAGTGAAAAAAGCTAGGCTTTAAGTGCGTTATAGCTGTAGCGTCAGTAGCGGGCGAGTGAAGGTTGCGCTCGATCGATTGCCTGTGCCCTCGTGACGCATTTTACGAGTATGCCTGCCATTCGTTGTTAGCCTATTGACCGTTGCCGGCGCACACGAGGCCCTAGCACAGGCGTCGCGGCAATCGATCCGTAAAGCTATTCTTCATACGCGATTTCATGCAAGTGTTTTTAATAATTTGACTATTTTTCACACAGCTATCATTAATATGTACAAAGTAATATGCTATTTAGCATATTGTTGTTTTCTGGCGAAAATTGCGTTTGAACTTAGCATTTGGCGCCTGGTAACTTTTCGACGTATGGAGAGTTAAGATTCTTTAAACATATATAACAAATCTCAGGAGCATAGTTCTAATACTTTGTATTCTGATGAAAACTTGATCTGATCACGATATTGATAAATTATCGTCAATCGAAGGATTAATCCTCGTACATTTTCATATTACTCTAGTTCTCAAATAAGCTGTATAATTCACAATATTTAATTGAACCGTATTAAACCAAAACAATCTTCAATTCGATTGCTACCAAAATTACCATATAATTAAACCATTATAAAGTTTTCATGCAAATTGTATACATCATACCATACATAATACTTTTAGTTGTAATTGAAAAATTGATAATATTCTTAAAATATATGGAATAATACCACGTTTTACGGTAAATTTATTTTGAATATTTCTGTTTATTTCAATCGCAATGTATATTTATTTTATAATTACCTAATATTTGCACACATTCGATAAACGTTATCTGTTCGAACTGAAAGCTTACGACTTTCCTTAAATTAACATGTCGCAAACCTTTGTGCTACGAAAGTAGTGGAAGCGAAATTCGGCTACTTTCCCAAGAATTTCCCCGATTGAAAAGTAGAAAAAGCCTTTACGGCTTCTGTATTTAACTTGTAATGTAATTGCACTGAATACACCACGAGATATTTATTACCGGGTGAGTTATGTAAGCGCTATCCTCAGTCACCCTACGCCTCCCCATTTACAATAATAATTAATGCAGTCAAAATAGAAACATGAGCTCGTACTTTATTCGTCGAAGGTGCTGTGGCAAACTGAGCTCCAACATTAGGTGGGATTATTGGGCGCAGGCACGCGATATTCAAATTACGGCCCCCGATATATGCCGGACTGCTGGGATGGGCGGTCTTTTCTCCAGCGCATACTTTACGTTCGTGCTTGCTGTCCGTCCGCTGTGCGATTGCTGCTTCTATGCCCGAGAGCCATATTTATCAGTGCTGTGTCGAGATGCCGAGCCTAGTGTTCAAAATCTTTCTCAGTTATCTACGAGCCGATTGTTGTCATATTATTTACAATTTTTTATTAATCTATATTGAGGTGAACTAAAAATTTGCTCGTCCAAAACAAAAATACCAATAAATATTGAACAAACTTATCGACTATCCGACTACCAATCTGAATCGATAGGGAAACATAGGCAGTGAAGTTACTGCCTCACTTAACACTAGTCAGATTTGTCTCAAGTACATAGTAGTACGAGTATATCCAAGGAACAAAAAGTAACGAAATCTCATACGCTGTCGATAGTTACTTAATGGTTTCTAATTATGAAATTTTTGTTAACAGTACTCGTTGATTTCAAATGAATATTATAAACAAAGGTCGAACAAATACTGTATCATGTATTTTTCTTATATTGATATGCCTGTATTAAAATCATAAAAGCGATTATCTGGACATTAAGAGCGATATTTTGAGCATAATTAATCAGCCTGTTGTTATATGAGACATACTTAGAGTTAAACTGAAATTGTAAAAAAATTCCACACGTATATAGATATAATAGCATTATTTTATTATGAAAAGATAGAGGCTATTCTTACTTTTATTTTTAGCTATTCATAATCAAATATGAATGTGCATATGATATGATGCAAATATGTGTGCCGTTGAACAATTTATAATATAAAATGTATTACGAGTATGTTGGCGACCTGGTTGATAATCACTTGCGGGACATCACTGCTTTTTATCCTGTGCCATTAATTTTATTTTTCTGCCAAGAAAGCCGACCGACGCGTGTGGCGCTGGATTTTCTTTCTTTTTCTGCACAGAGCTGTATTTTTTGTATTCGGCGGCGTGCGTTGGTGCTTCTCAGCGGAACTTATATTTTTTTCTCGGAGTAATGAAACGAAAAGTCTTGCTAACGATTGCAGAACGCGTTTAAATAATGTCTGCGGTAATCTTTTCTTTCAAGAATGTGAGGATGGGAACAGCCGTGTGACAGTAACTGATAACAATACAACATTGTTGCGAGACCTGTCCTATTCACGCTGCTGTCTGCGATATGCTACATGACAATGCTTGTTTATGAAAAAGAGTTAAAATAAGAGCATACAATTAATCGGCATAAATAATGTAACTTGTATGTATTCTTTTTATTTGTTAGTTAGAACTGGTTATATCGATCTAACTGCAAATGTATGGGTTTTATTGTTAAAATGGTGAAGTTTATATGCGACGTTAATCAAGACTCATATGGTCATCTATTTTTTCCGATATCATTGTTAGAAACGAATGATTCATTCGGTTTCAGGTCTTAGGTCCAATATGACAGTGTTTTATGCTAGCAAGTAGTGAATATGTAATTAATAAATACTCTATTCCACAAATATTCTATTCGTAGTTATTTAAAATGTTAAATAATTAATTCAACATTGGTTCATATTACCTACCGTTTTTATCTAAAGGGTAATAAAGATAATCGGCCGTTCTGTGAAATATTTCGACAGTTCTCGGCTCAACCCTCTAAGAATCTTGAATGGTTGAAGAACCGGTGCCTACTTAATATTTTATTTATAGCGAATTATCACGATAATACACATGACCGATTCTCGTTACAAAAAAATAGTCTAATTTATTATCGCTTCGTGTTATCAATTAATTGAAATGGTCAAGTCGACAAATAATATTCAATAAAACAGTTGGCGGTCATATTTGAATCGGTCTTGTAAGGCGGTGGCCATATTTATTCATTAGTTTGACAGTTTTAGTTAGGCGGTATTTTCCCATCCGGGCGCTGCTGTCCGCACAATTGGCCTTTACCAATATTATCGGACTCTTTTGACAAGTCCTTAACCCTTCGCTTTTAGTTGAAGAGCATCTCATTCCGTTGCGCAACGATCGGTCCAACATGGAATGTACGCATTATGATTTCACAAAGAAAATACAGATTACGCTGTGTATCCATGTGTCAGGTTTTCCTATAATATCCACGGTTACATGATTATATCGTAATCAGATGTGAATAGAGTATATTTTTTTGAAAAATAATTACTACGTATACAGCCTTTTTTTCATTCAATGAAACAATAACGCCAATTGTAAGCTCAAGAAAAATATAAAAAAATAAAAGCATAAGAATGCAGTTTCCTCGGATTGATAGATTCAATCAATAATTGAATTGTTTTTGTGATGTTGCGAATGTTGTATTGAATTCAAATATCAATTATGTTGTTTCTGGCTTGATTCATATGAGTATTACGATCTCTACTATTTTTTATTGTCTCTCGAAGATTACGTTTTGTATACCTTTTTGTATAATATAATATCTAGACTCCTTCGAAGCCATCTGATATAAAAAATATCATTTGTCATGCATAGATACATATTATTATATTATAATTTGGCGCCACGATCCATCCAGGTCCATGTCCAACTGCACAACCTCCCTCCAGGAATATCTATCTCTAGCTCTCTCTCTCCAGTCATTCACACTCAACATTTTTGCGTATCTGGTTACGTTGTCCGC
>JAPMAG010002102.1:0-11516 GCA_036584685.1 Rhyacophila sp. Rhy_31_5
TTTTATACAATTCAATATAGGGTGTGGCAAACCAATCACATGATGTATTTAATTATCTTGTTTTTCAGTAACACGATTCACACGATTGCGCTTATCACAATTATTCAATGGTATTTTTATTGTCTTGTTTTTCAGTCACTCAGTTTACACGATTGTGCTTATCGCAGCTATTCAATGGTAGTCATATATCATTCAGAACAATCTACGAGTAATAAAATCAATGAGCTTTCACATAACAGAGTTTCATATAACAAGTTTCAGATAACATAATCTATGCGTAATACAATCAATGAGATTTCACATAACAGAGTTTCATATAACAGTTAGACAACATGATTGACATCCATATAGAACTGCGATTATGTTTTGGTTTCACATTTTAGTATTTTTTCTTTGGACTGAATTTTTGACCCAAATAGATTCTAGCATTTTCACTCTTCAGTCTACTTGTGATCTTTAATGTCACTTTTGTACATTTGAGTTTTCAGGCCGTACTTTTGAGAGATTTTGATTCCAAAATACTTAAATACATGAATGATCTACCAATACATGAACAAGGGGGCCGCTTAATGCCAGAACTGCCTGTAGAAGAGAATATTTTGTCACTTTTATACAATTGTCGGTAATACGTACATATAATATATAAACACGCCATTCACAGCAAACGAGAAAACACTGTATTGAAACTAAACTTCTCCTCAGTAAATAATTATTTAAAGTAATAAATATTAGTTATAGTTATTCACAAATCCGTGCACAAATATATTACATGAGACAATGTGTAAATTTAAAATATAAAGAACGATCGTTGAAAGTATCGTTCACAAAAATGTTGAAACTACCGTATGAGAACATTATAAAGTAATATTTAAATATGTAAGTATGTCAAACATTGTTTGAAACAAAAAAAATCATTTAGGCCTCTTGTTTTATATACGCGTACATACACCCGAAACAAATTTATTTTACGAATAATTTCAGAAACCAGCGAAGTCTTCATAATAATTTGTAATGCGTTATAATAGTTTCATCATTTTTTTTCCACCACTCTTAGCCGCCAGTAGCAGCCGTGATTTTGTGCGGCCACCTTCCTGACACCGCACGAAAGTATTTTTGATTTTATCTTCCTTATTTTATTTTAACCACTCCCATAGTAGAGCTGCTTGGGATGGTATCACCATGCATCGAAGTGCTAAAGAAATTTATATTAGTTTTAGACTATCTAATTACCTCATAGATTCATCAATTGTAATTACGTACTGATTTTATCCAATAATATATGTATGGCCTAATTTAACAAACGGCTGGCAGCCCCAAATCATATTTAACAATACCCTCGACCAGTCCGAGCCTCTTTCGGCCCACCCCTTCTAAAATCATGAAGTTTTCTCTAGTATAATTTTTCCCATCAACGTGTCTTTTTATTGGACACTATTTCCAAAATATTTTATGCATTTCGTCTTCTCAATATTCGTCCTTTAAATTTATTTTCCTCGTAGCGAGGTTTAACAGAGTTACTATTGATAAAATTCGCGCGGTCTTGGCCCCGACGTAGAAAAGGTTTTTTGTAATATTTTTTGCGTAGATTTTTTAATAAAGGTGTAGCGCTAAAAATATGGACTTTTAATTTTAATAGCATCTACTCTTTTCCACGTATAATACATATGGGCTTTGCTTTTGGATGCTTTTATGAAACCATTTTTATCGCAACTCATACGCGGTTTTCATGAAATATTATACTTTTAAATTATACTCGTAGTTATGATTTCTACGCAAAAAAAAAATATTTTTAGGCAATATAAATAAAGATTTTTTTGTTCAATAATTCAAAAAAAATGATTAATTTTAAATTATAATCGCGTTACTCTAATTTCAACCATTTTTTTTACATACCGTATTTATTAACACAGTGAAACTTTGTTAACTAATTTAATCGTGCCTCCAAGTTATTTTACAAAATGGAGGAAGTTTTAATAGGAGCAGTATGTAAAAGGGAGCCTTTGTGGAACCTATTGAACAAACTATTTTACGTTTCTACTAAAAACGCTATCTTACGACACAATATTTTAATTATTATGTAATAATACGTACTTTAGTACCTCGATATAAACGGACATCAGATACAACGAACAAAATATCTGGTCAAATGTGAAAAATGTCATCCTTTTAATAGTATACAAGTTAAGTGCCAGAAACGAGTTAATTCGTACAACTTAAAACGTACATTGTTAAACAAATTTTAATATTTTGGATGATTTTAAATATAAAAACACAGAGATATTACTACAATATGAACATTAAAGACAAAGTCATGACAAAAAAACGTTCAATATTCTTTTATAAGAAATATTAAGATTCTACTTTTGCTTAAAAATTCACAGCCTGCAGGGTTGTGACATTATGTCTAGCACAGAAAGTTTAAAGGGGAAAGTACGTCTTATAATCGTAAATACGGTATATCTACGCATATTGTCCATTTTTTGGTATTCTATATACAATATCTTATTCAATGACCATATTTTCAATTACAAAGATTCTGTCTCATGGCGGACTAGCTGGCAATCTGCGTCAGTGATCGGTTTCTTTTGAATATCTCCGTGTGCAGATGGCCTAACTGTTTTTCTCAAGTCATATACTTTTTAGTATTTTTTTAAACACAATTTTTTAATCAGTACTGGTTTTGTCTATAACCACATTTTCAACAAATAGTACCGATTCGTCAGTTGAAAATATCGTGTCTCGATCTTTTTAAATATCTTTTACAAAACTAAATGTATGAAACTGTGTTATTATTTCAACGTGATGGATTTTCACTAAGGTTGTCGTCCATAAACTACGTAACGTTTTTTTCCTACTTTTTTTAACCCTCATTTCCTCCATGTAACACCATGTAGGCAGTTAGCTTGATCTCCCCTCCCTTTTCTAGAAAGTTACGAAAATTTCCACGTTAAGCGATTAAACTCCAGCAGCGAGTTAACTTGCACAACTTAAAACGTAGTTTGCTAGACAAATTTGGATATTTTGAATGATTTTAAATATAAAATTGCAGAGATATGATTATAATATGGTAATTGAAAACAAAGTCATAAAAAAGAAACATTCAATATAACTTTAAAAGAAATATTTAGGTTCTATTTTTAATCAAAAAATTCACAGCTCTACCAGGTTGTGACATCATGTTTGGCACAGAAAAGGTTAGATAGGAATGCGATTTATAATCACCTATCCACTTTTTGACAGGGAAAAGTATTACGTAACAATAAAAATTAACTTACTCTTACCCTTGTAACGACATTTAGACGTTGTTGGTCACCCCTCCCTTCCCCTCAAGAGCGTTGCGTGCTTTATGCACAACCCCTAAAGATTTACAATAAATAATCTTAAATAGAATGGTTTTTTTTATCTCTGAAAAGTACAGAAAATAATTAAGTTTATGCGTAAATAACCCGACAAATAATGATTGAAACACAAAATGTGCTTATACCGCTTTTTGTAACTAGAAGCTTTAAACATATTAGTTGAATTATTAGAAAATATGTGTATAAACAAAAGACGAAAGAAACGTATCTCTTTGCTTAAATAGCAATACTGCTGATATGTGGGTTTTAATATAATTTATACTCGTATCTATCACCATCTCAGCCCCGTTTGAGTTTCTTATGTTGTTATAATCGTAAAAACAACAACGTGTTACGTACTTGATTCCGTTGTTTTCAAATTAAATTTACTTATGCATTATATTCTGTTTAACACAAAAACTTAGCGTGGGGGGATCCCTCGTAATTTGTTACAAAAGCATTAACAGTGAACTTTCGTATTAAGTGTACGGGTAAGTCAATATATTCGTAAAATTTTATATAAATATGAGTTCACTATTTAGTATGCATATATTCCATATAAATATTTTTCGATAAATGCATATAAATAAGTCGATCATGAAAAAATAACTTTTACACTCTTTTGATACGTATTAACGCGTGAAGTAGTAATAGACACACATATCGACCCTGTTCAGGTAAAAGGGCGTAACCCAAAGTTGTTTGAAAAGTGCTTTTATTTGATAATCACAATGTACATAACCAAATAATACACATTCTGTCAAAAGGAATTAAGCCAAAAATGCCGAATTATTGATGAAATTCAGCTTTAGATTTTGAAAAAAGGACGATCTACTAAGTTTTTTGGAAAAAAGCATTAAACGTCAATTTTAATGATTTTTTAAAATAGCTTTCTTAATTATCAGATCAGGAAAATGAAACACCAATTTATTGGTCATCATGCACATCAAGTTTGTGTTAATGTGACTTTGACTTTATTCTGTGCGGGTTACACTTTTTTTATCTAAACACGGTTTATATGATACAGTTAGTTCTCGTATATTATAAAAAATGGTTACTTTAATATTACAGATAATAATTAAATGTTCTTTAATGTCTTCATTCTTTCAATAAATTTAATAATGATTTATCTTCTTATTTTTTTTCGTTGTGTCTAAAAAATGGTTACACTTGAAACAAAAAAATACATTTAGGTATATATTATAGATGAAAATTTAATTTGAATAACTTTAAGTTTCTCATAAAAAAGTGCAGGTTTATAAAGAAGGTAATACATATTTTTGATATTTAATTTTATTTCTATACAGGACTGCATCGACTATTGTTCGATGCGCTGAAGAGTTGACACGGCTTGGATCTGGAAATTCCAAAAAAGAACGAAAAGCTACCACAGCTTCTAGATTCACCATTTACAAAGTCAACAAAGCCAGCAAGAAGAAAAGAGAAAAGTCATCAGCTAAAAAAGAAAGAAAGGCTACAAAAACATTGGCGATCGTTTTAGGTAAAACATTATTCTTTTAATTATATTAATGTTATTTTCTTAGGCAGTAAAAATCTGATTATCTTCAGTTAATTGGTTTTAAAATTGGGATGAGCTTTTATATACAATTTTATCGCTAGATATGACAAAAATGTGGGAGTTAACTACTAAATGTATATGTCAAAGAACTTCGTCAAGTAGAAGAATATTTGTAGGTATTTAAAATACATTTTAGATAAATCGCAGTTAAAATATGTCAGAATATTACGTGTGATAGATTTTATATCATCAGTATACTGGCAAAATGAGTTATGTCAAAAAATGTCCGTTTACACCAAATAATGCAGTTTAGTACATTTTTGTTTGCTTTATCACCTGTTAAATCAAGCTTAGCCATATTATTTGTACCCTTTCTGTAATATTAAAATGTTATTACCTATTAAGTGGATATTGAATATTGTATTACTGGCTCAACACATTAAGCTGGCGAATGATTATTTGGCTGATTAGATTAAGTATTTAAATGTAGATTTCAATTAAGGAAAAAAAACGTTAACAAGGCTTACCGTCCTAATTGCCCTAATATATTGTCGTTAAATGTATGTAAGAGACTCAAACATTTTAAAAAATTGAAAAGAGTCTTTTTTTGACTTAATGCCTTCTGCCGGTATACAGACGATATGTAATATTTAATCAACAGATCATAGAAAAAACTTCAATGAAATGTTTATCTGATACCGTGAATATATTACGTATAGCGCTGTTAAAAATACAGTATATCAACAGGTAGGTGTTTACAGTACTCAGTGCTTATATTATTTAGAAGGGACACCATGCGTTATGTATTATATTATTACTGTGAAGTCTTTGTTATAATGTCATAACTTAAGTAAAGAATCTATATCTTTGCGTCAAATGAAAATTTTGTTTTTTTGCTAATCGTTTTGTAGTAGGTTTTATTCAATTTATGATTTTTAACAATATTTTAACGCTTCAGTGAAGAGCATAATAAAGTATAAACAATTTAAGGTGTCATTAATATCAATTTCAATAATATTGGTATCAAATATTGCTCATGTAATGTAAAACAAACGTAACTGCGTTTCTCATGTTTTGAGAAAACAGCGTTTAAAGTTTTGACAATTTTTTAGATATTTTTCAAAAAGCAACTGCTATATACCAATGATTCTGTAATCAATAAAGAAATTAAGTCACATTTTATCTAGCCATGAAAGAGTAAAATAACCGTTTTACAATCAAATGATATAACAATTTGTTATAATTGCAAAGAATAACAGCAAAGTTAGCTCAATAGTAGATGTAATTTTTTTACACAACAAAGTGAATGAATTCATGTATATTTCTAAATTCTTTACTGAAAATCGAAATTTTTGCACACGTTGTTCTTTTTCATTACATGAACGATATATAGATAAAAGGTCTTTAATAGATTTAGTTTAAATAATGAACTGTCATATCGGAAATTACATCATGTAATCTTGAGATTAAATACGAAAAGTGTCGTAGTTCATTATTTTTTTCACGCCGTATAACAACCTACCATACTGGTGATCCACAGAAGTATTGCAAGAAAAAAACACTAAATGATTGTGTTTATTGTTTCTCACATAAGTGCGATTTCATATCGAGAGCTGAGAGCTAAAATAAAGTGACGAAAAAATCATAATTTAAAGGAGATTTGGATGTATGATATAATGTGTCATTTTAGCATTAAAGTAGTATTAAATTTTCTTGATATGGCAAGATGACATAAAACGAGTATACAATGAATACCGATTCGTTCTTGTAGCACCAAATTAAAGTGATAAAATAACTATTATGACGTTCAAATATCATTTCGTCCAAATTTTATGTTACGTCTTTTGGTTCTAAGCCTTCGGTATTGTAATTGGAAAAACAATTTTCTCTTAAGAGTCGTCCTCAAATTAAATAATGCTCTTTAGGGAAAGGAAAGAATGACCACAAATTTATACATGGCATTACAATAAGAAGGGTGGGTTAATTTTTATTATTAAATAACACCTTTTTATTTAAAATCTTTTAAATTTCATTCCTATTTAACCTTTTCTTTGCCAGACATAATTTCATAACCCGGCGAGTTATGAATTTTCATGCAATAGTATAACCTTAATATTTCTTTTAAAAGTATATTAAATGTTTCTTTGTCACGACTTTATTTTTAGTAATCACATATCGTTGTTTTCATATCTAAAATCATCAAAAATATTCAAATTTGTCTAGCAAACTACGTTTTAAGTTGTGCGAGTTGACTCGTTTCTGGCACTTAATTTGTTATTATTGAAAGTTACGTAATATTTGAGAAGAAGCTAAATATTTACGGGATATCACATATAGGTAAGAAAAAATGTTGCGTGGTTTATGGACGACCCTTTCAATATCTGAAAGTGTTTTTTACCAACGCAAAAATCGACCCATTTTCGACAGAAAATCGTAAGCGCGAAAATTTCATTGTACAGGAGGAGGTTTTTATTTAAGGTTCAAAGGTTATTTTGAAAATTAAATTCAAAATTAAAAATTTCTGTATATTATTTTGTAACTTAAGATACGGGTTGATAAAAACTTGATACCGTGAGGATATCTATATTATTTTGGACGGATTCGACAAATAAAACGGAAATCGTCCTATTGCCGCTTACGATCTTCTGCAGGGCTCAATTTGAAATCGCTCATAATATATTAATATTCAATTTTATCCCAAAACCATATATATACGAGTATATGCTTAAAACTTTCTTAACAAAACAAACACAAAACTGTTTTCAAAATAATAAAGTTTATAAAAAAGTAATACGATTTTTTTTATAAATATATAAACAAAAGGCAGTATTTCAGATTGAAATCAAATTAAAGCAAATATTTATCCGTTTTTCGTTGTTGTTCACCGCATTTTCATGACTGTTATATTATTTCGATAACAATGAAAATTTATTCGATTTATTTGTTGAATATTTTGCATACACCTAAACGTATATGAATAACAGGAAATTGGCTTTTTAATAATTCACATCGCAACGTTTGCTTTGTGGCGCGATTCAATAGATGTGTTATTCGAAGAATCATATAACAAATAATAACCATATGTTATTTAAAGATTCGAAATAGCTGTCAATATTTTACAAACATCGTTCATATTTTGTATGATTCAATGTTTCTACACTTATCATTATTCAATTATTTTTCAAGAAATCAATTTTATTTTAATTATTACTTTTCCAACATTGGACAGTGTCTTTTAATACAAAAAATCTGTTAGAAAAATTCATTACTTCAAAAAATATTGATAATCAAATATTGATCATTCAGTTTAAAATCTATTTAAATAAATAAACCATCCTAATTGATCTCATGCATTTGTGGCCTGATATATTATTCTTTACTTACAACAAATGTAAAATACTAAACTATTTGACATAGAAATGATCCAATTTTAATGTTGTCATTTCTTCTATAAAAATAGAATAGGGGTCGTCCATAATGCATATAATGGTCTTAAAGATAAGATAGGGTGATAACTAATGATTTCTTGGCGTTACAAGGGGGAAAGTGGGTTAATTGTTATTGTTACATAACATTCTTTTTATTTGAAATCTCGTAAATTTCATTCCAATTTAATATGTGAAGTTACGTTACTTTTGAAATGAGTGGGCGCAAGCTCAATGTCTACATAGTATTACATAGAGGGGAGAAAGTAAAAAACATATTGAAATACGTGATGTGGCTTATGGACAACTCCTATGACAAGTTTTTAAGATTGGTATAGTATGATATAGTAGAACTGGCAAAAAATGTGATTGTTTTGTCATGTGCATTTAAAACCAAGATATGAACCATCATAGTTAATGTCATATAAAGAGCGATAAAAATAATTTTAGTAGAATCGAAACCAAATTTAGAGGGCGCTGAGGACCAACTGCCAACCCCTTGGCCAATATTCGCAAAAACGCAATGGGTTAGATTATTGATTTCAAGAAAGGTCGTTGCCAAGAATCATTGTGTTTTTTTTTCTGAAAAGAGGGTGGTAAATCATTTTTTTCGGAAAAGGGCCTATAGGCCAAAATTTTTTTTCCTCTAATTACATTTTTTGCAGTCCCGTTAAGAACGTAAAAACGGTGTTTCACTGTTTATATATATTCAAAAATGTTTAGTGATTTTTATCGATTAACTATAATAGAAAATCATTTGTAATGAAACGCTTTTAAATTATGTTAGTTATTTCTTTTATAAATTAAGTAAATTTTTAAAAAAATATTTTCTTTTGTTTTTCATAGGCGTCTTCCTCTTCTGCTGGGTACCATTCTTCACGTGCAACATAATGGACGCAATGTGCACAAAGCTGGGCTTCGACTGCCAGCCTGGTGTGACCGCCTTCATCCTTACCACGTGGCTAGGCTATATGAATAGCTTTGTAAACCCCGTGATATACACGATCTTCAATCCCGAGTTCCGGAAGGCTTTCAAGAAGCTAATGCACATGGGCACTTAGCCTATAGACTATATGGTCGTTTTCACGCAGTAGAGTGTTTCAACCCCTCTTCAATTTTCATTCCTTGTACGGTTGACGCGTGATATTATATTTTGGCAGGAGAGAGAGAGTCATTATTTATAGATTCATTTATATTTTAGTCTATTCATATTAATTTTCAATTTAATACATATATTTTATCATAAAAACATATTACTCCAAAAACAATTCTAAATATATTTAACACCACAGTGTGTTAAAAAAAATTTTGATTTATCAGTTTGTTATCACAGAATATATTAGATATATTATATCAACCGTGTTTAGGTAAAAAGAAGTTACTCTCACAGAACAAATTTTACAAGAGGCAAAAAACGTTTTTAATCTTAATTTTAAATTAACGTTCATTTAAACGTCGGTCATATTAACACAAAGTTGAAGTGCATAATGACAAATAAATTGATATTTCATTTTCTAATCTGATAGTTAAGAAAGTTATTAAAGAAAAATCATTGAAATTGACGATTAATGATTTTTATTTTTCCATACAAAAAAGATTTTTCGTTTTTCAAAATTTAAAGCTGATTTTCGATAATAATATAGCACTTTTGGTTTAATTTCTTTCGACAGAGCGTGTTTCATACTTGTGTACATTGTGATTCTCAAATAAAAATACTTTTTAAAAAACTGAGAGTTACGCCCTTTTACCTACACAGCGTCTAAATGCTACTTTCAATATCAAAGTTCATGGGAAGAATATAGTGTTAAAAGCATTTGTAACAACTTTAAGACTTTTAGTTTTACCAGTTCAAATCGGCAGTTAAAATATAGTTCATTGTTAAATGTTATGGTCTCAAATAAATATTATGTAAATTTGTACGTATATGACTAAATATTATCATTGATTTTATCATATCAAGCTCATTTAAAATTCTGTAGCACTTTGTTTCGTCAGTTTTAAGTTATTAAATGAGGCTATCAGTGCAAAAGTTGCTTAACCCACAAAATCCAAAAAATGACAAAATATGAAGCCAATTAATATTTAAAGTAGTAATTAGTTTCATTTTGTCATCCTGACTAAAAATGGAGAAGAACTACGACAAAGTGGCATGCGCAGTAAAAAATTGAAAAATAGCAATAGCCTAAAGAAAAATATCCATTTATATCAATTGGACGGATAAGAGGATTAGGCCACTTTTGCACTGATAGCCTCAAATATTAGTTTGGCTTTGCTTCTCTTGTGCGAATAACAATAATGTCATTATCAATCAAAGTGTTCTTGTCTTGCGCGTGCGACCTTATCTAACATTTGACTGAATTTTAAAAAAATAGTTTTAAAAAGAAATATAATATCTGCAATAATTTTCGGTTGTGAGGTGGAAACAGGCAACTAAAAGTGTGTGCAAAAACTAGTGAATAAAGCTGTAAAAAATAACAATAAAAAAATAAGTTATCATATTCATGTAATGAATAATATTGAAAGACATTAAAGTGATCTGTGTATGATATTAATATAAGTTCTTCATAATAGAAAACAGGATCTATACTTTGGAAAAAAATCTAAACATTTATATTATGTTAATTTCATTTTTTGGAACGCATTTTTTATTATATGCGGTCACGGTCATTGTCATACACTTAAATAATGTTCCGTAAAAAGTAATTATTATTAATATTTCCCGTGTTTAAATCAGTGAAATAGTATTGCTATTGACTTATAGTTAGCAAATAGAAGAATTATTTAGACAGTAAATGAATGTTTATGACCATGATCGTACCCACTTATTGAATACTCCTTGTGTAATTTACGTTTATTTTACTATACTTATATAAAAATTTAGAATGATATACTTATATACATAATTCTAAATGAATTTGAATTTATCTTATTGTAAAACTGTGACTCTTTATCGTTTCTTTCTTTTTTCTAGGTCAGATTAATAATTAAAGTTGTAATTAAACGTGAAATATTTGTAACACAAGAGACATTTGTATGTTTTACGTGTTTTTACATACTTATTGTATAAAATATTTATTATTATAACATATCTTAACTTTATCTTCCAACATATCCAAAAGACGCTAGTCTTAAGTTTTTTTTTTAATTGCACTATTAATATTTTTATAAAAGTTGAGAGAGATAAAATTTAATCAATTTATAACAGAATGGTTTTCAAATTCTAGATCCTATAAT